>CM067311.1:44921588-45031588 GCA_034231615.1 Meghimatium bilineatum
GATACCGGATGGTTATAAACAATCATTAGTTGAATGGCGTCTGATTGATCTGTAGATCTTTTAGGCTACTTATGCAGTTAGGACTTTTGTTAGGAAATGGCTATATTCATTCTAGAAGTAGGTCTTTGCATTAGATACATTTTTCGGTTTACTTCTTGTCTTCATTCGATGTTCATTCTCATACTCCCGCCGAGTTTCCCTTTTAGAAGGGCAATGCTCTTACCAGATTTTCTGAATATTTGAGTAAAATGTCGGATATTTGCTGTGTTGCTGTTTTAATTGTGCCGAAGAACCGACACATCCGACTATGAATATACTATTGTTGTTAAACTCTACTTGATCACTCTATGAGTAGGTCAGTGTATTTAAGATATTTAATTGTCTTCTTCTTCCTACTTTTGATGTTTATCATTAAAATCCTACTCGGTGAGCAGATATGTAGTTCAGAAATCATAAGTAGGTAAGTAATGTTTCCAGGTTGGTCACAATATCTACGTGTCTTTTTACGTGAAATAGTCAGCAATCTGAATTAATCATTCAGACAGCAATGTCAGTCTACATATAACTAAGGTCAGCAAACTTAATCATTCAGACAGCAAGGTCAGTCTACATATAACTAAGGTCAGCAAAATTAATAATTCAGACAGCAAGGTCAGTTCACATAAATTACATATTACCTATAACGGCACTACAACCACAAATTTGGAGGTAATCAATGGATCTCTAAATAGAATGATATGCTACAAAATGTGCGACATCACGGAAACAGTTGGCTATACCGTGGCGAACTATAAAGACAACACAACGTAAGTATCAGCTTATTGAAGGCCATGTCTGATGATGTAATGGGCAGATTTCGAGGATGACTAGAGGGTCATGAATGCATACGTGCTTTAATATGTCCGATACGAACATGATATCTCCATCTCATGCATGTTTGGATAGTATACGCTTACACGCAACCAATTGTCAGTCTATGCATAAACACAGATACTTTTCGGTTGTGTAACCAAGACGATACACATACTCGTATAAGGTTTTCTCAGAGACATCATTGTGTGTGTGTGTGTGTGTGTGTGTGGGGGCGGGGGGTTGAATTCATGTTTAGTCCACAAAGAAATGCATTCCAGAGCGGTAGTATTTCAGGATCATTACATCCTGCCACCCATGTGTTCTGGGCCCGAAAGGGGAGCAAAGAATAGCAACACTGTTTACCTTCACGCAGAAGAAGAAGAAAAATTACATTCTGCAAGGAAAGCAGTATATACTATTGGGCCATCTATATTATCATCTTCTTCTTCTGTGTTCATTCTTAAACTCCTGCAGATTAGCTGGATGTAGTTCGGAGAACGGAATGAGATTTGTCATGGTTTACAGCATTGCTGCGATATCTGCGCGGTTCGGTCGGACACATACGACTTTAGCATGGCTGTGGGTCACTGACCCTATATGTGATGGGACAGCCAACTTCATCCCATTGCCTCCTTATTCGACTCTTATGACATACATGGAATGTAAATAGTGTTGCTATTCTTTGCTCCCCTCTCGGCCCCCGACACCGCACGGGCGACTATATCATGTAAAGATGAAAAGAAGATGATACAGAAGAAGACAAGGAGAGAAGCTGCTAAATGAGTTGTCACAGTGTGACATGAGAAAATGTCACAAACTGATCTTATTAACAACATAAGAGACAAACAATACACCGACTCGGTATGGCACTTGATGGATTCGATTAATCTCACAATTCTTTATTCAGATTTGTTAACTCATCGGCTGTATGCCACATCTTGCGTTCTCGGCACCCAGGAGTCTGGCACAGAAGTACAAAGATGCAATGTTCGCTGGTCTTCTTCATTTCTTCGTCATCCGTGGAAATTATTTTATAGAAAACAAAAGTGAGACACGACATGCAGCGACAGTGATGCTATTTCATAGGTGATATGTTGCCAATCTGTTCCGAACCTTTTTTATTCGCCTATTACAACATGCATGAAATGAATACACTTGTCCTATTATTTGTAACCTGAACGGATAGTTGCAGGTTTCCCCTAGTATACATTAAGACTTTATATTTTCCATCTAAACATTTCGTGAACGCTAACAATTGGTTTGTCACGCTCGACTCTTGTCAACATCTAGACTTTTATTGAACGTTTACCCCATAAAGTCCAACTTCTTAAAGTGGAGATGGGGCTTATTCGAGCCACCAAAGGTCAGAAACTAAGACTGGTCCGGCAATACCCTATAAGAAGCTGGACAACAGTCCTGTCCAAGCAAGCACAGGTGCTTAAGTCGGAAATACTAGGCCTAGTGGGGGCACCAGCAATCATGGTATCATGCAACCCGCCTATTTAACATATCTACACGAAAAACTATTGCTAACGAGAAGAAGAAGATTGAAAGTTGGCTGGTCCTGTTGTGTGTCAGACTGTTTTGTGTCCGACTGTTATTTTTCTGACTGTTGTGTCTGACTGTTGTGTGTCCAACTGTTGTATCTGACTGTTGTGTGTCTGACTGTTTGAACAATCTGTATGTTATCACCAAAAATGTCATCTCAGTTATCGAGTACTTTATTTTTTGGATGATTTCTAGGACACGAGCGATGAAATGTAAAAATACATGATCGTGATACATCATACAAGTACACTGTGATGAGATCGGACGTGGGATGACTGTTATCTCTACAAGTAATCACAAAGTCGACAACTGAGAATGGTTAAGTAGGACACTCTAGTCAATGTGATTTCTGTCTATGTCCGACTTACTGTTTATCTGTGTGCATTTGTCTGTCTAGAGTTATGTATTTGTCTTTATATGGGTAACCACGTCACTGTCTCTGCTGTGTCTGCCTTACACTCTGTATCTTCATATATGTTTGTGTCTGTATGCGTTTATTTATCTAGTCTCTTTGTCGGTATCTCTGTGTATATGTCTCTGGGTTTCTGTCTTTGTACGCCACTGCTAGCTGTCGGTGTCTGTATGTCTGTCTATTTTCTACCAGAATTTCTGCGTATCTATTCGTTGCAGACATATGTCTATCTCTCTACTATCTTGTATGTTAATTTGTATTCGCTTTTCTACATTTCTCTTCCTCTCCGTATATTTCAGATTTAACTTTGTTCTGGCCTCTTTCTGTTTCTTGGTATATGTTTTTGTTAGTTTTCGTCTGTCTGTCAATTTAATATCAATTGTTATCTCTTAAAGCCTTTCTTTACTATTTCGTGGTTTCTTGAGGATTTCTCTTCCTTTCGTATTAATTCTAAAGTATATCATGAATTATATATATATATATATATATATATATATATATATATATATATATATATATATATATATATATATATATATATATATATATATATATATAGTGAAACTTCAGATTGCCGGCTATTTGGCTTACAATTATTATGCCAGACCTCAAAATTTGTCTGTGAATGTGAATTCCATAACCGAAAGATGTCTCACAATACGAGCACTGTTTCTGCCAAGTGTCACATGATAACAGCTGAATCAATGGTTCTTTTCTTTCTCTTTTACTGCATAATTATGGGTACGATTTATATAGTCAATATTATGGCAACACATACTGTTTAATATTGCTAATGTAGAGACCGCGTGTGCGCCTGTAGATAATATTGTGTTCAAAATGTTAAAATGGAGTGAATGTTTGTTATAACTTTACTGCAACACATAGGGGAAAAATATGGAAATAAAGTAGGCAATAAATGAGAATATGAATTAAATACATGTACAGTTTTTGTATAAAGTTATGATCTGTATTCTGTATTTATTACTATTGCATGAAAACACGAACCTGCATTTTTGCGTTATGAAACGAATTATGTCAGTTTCCATTATACCTTATTGGGAAATTCACTTTGATATATATGTATACATACAAGTACTCCAAATTAGAATTAGTCAACGAAACAAATTATGTATGCAATAACGAAGTTTCGCTGTAAACATACTATATGACAGTAACAAAGATCCTGATATATGTGTGGTTTATTTAATATAGTATTCCGCCACAAGCAAAAGTGCATCCGGATCGTTCAGAAAGCAATGGTAAGCTATTGAACGTATTTATACTGCCTAGGAAATCAATACGGCCAAACAATGCTGGTTCGTGGCTACATCCTTCATAGGATATGGTTCGGATTTGTTTATATCACTAGTGATGGATACTATCAGGGATGCCAGATAGTTGCATTTTTTACGGCAAAATTGTAGGTAACATGGTTAAAACATTAACAAACTCTCAAAATATGCATAAATACGAGGCATCAAAACATATTGCAACATGTGGGAATTTAGCGAAATTAAATTTACAATTATAATTATAGTAATTCCATTTAAGATGTTTTCCTTTTCTCGGTTGTAGTTTCACAGCTATTGCAAAACAGTTATGCGGACAATACTATTTGCTGGTTTAATCATAATTTGTATCAGCTCAAACAAATAACATGCATAAAAATTTATATATTTTTAAATTGGTTAAACATACAACAAAAATTACGAAAAAAAAATTAAAAAAAATTAAGAAGTAAAAAAAATAAAAAAATTCCATAGTCACTATTTACAAGTCGGAACAATTTTAAAGTTATATTTCGATATTACTAGTTTGGCACCAATGGATGATATCATTAAGGGCATTTAAATAACTCAGGTACAGATTTGAGATGGAATATTGCAATTAATCTGTAGATTGCAGCCAAAATGTTTCTAATTCAACCAATAAGTCACTTCAGGTGGCTCTTGGAGAGAAAGTGTTTCTGGAATATAGATGAGTAGACAGACAAATAATAACGTGATATGTTAAAGATATATAGATATTCATATAAAACATGTTGCAATTTGTGGCCAGGTAAATCACACAGTTGGAAGTATATTATGTGAAGAATATTGATATTTAACTATTGATGCTTCACTTGTACATTCAATTGTATCGTTAATAAAACATTGATGGTCAATGTTCGAACCATCATAAATATCGACGAGTTTTGTGTGCGAGCATGACCAATGTGCGCAGAAAATGTTAACATGACCTGAAAGGCCCATTTTGATTATTGTCGTCGTTTAGATGGTCGCCCGTTGCTATTTTTGCCATGCAACTCCAAGTATATAAATAGTGATCAACGAAAAGTACGACTATAATCAAGAGCACAACCA
This sequence comes from Meghimatium bilineatum, assembly GCA_034231615.1. Taxonomy (NCBI): domain Eukaryota; kingdom Metazoa; phylum Mollusca; class Gastropoda; order Stylommatophora; family Philomycidae; genus Meghimatium; species Meghimatium bilineatum. Next base: position 44,926,764 of record CM067311.1, read on the forward strand.
CTGAATTGTAAATGAATTCTCTACAGAGGTCTTAGAGTACAGTGAAAGGTCACGATGCAAAGTGAGTTCACCACCAACTGCTACCGAACCGACAATAGCAAATATAATTATACTGATTATAATCATAGGAAACATGACAGAGGCGACTGGGACAGCCAGTTAGGGCCATTGAAATCAATTTACAGGGCAATCATATTCGAATGTAATTATATTAGTTGTGCGTGGTGGTGTTGCTGAAGCCAGAGTTAGCCCAGGGACGTCATATTGCCGAGTTTCAATGCTAAAAGTTATTGTAGTTAACGTTCTTCAGAATATTCATCAGATTAAGAAGATATTTCTGCAGCATGTCTTGGCTTGTTATTCATAAATAGACTTGTTCGTGGTGTCATCTCTTGTATTAATTCAACAATTGAGAGATGATCCTGCGGTCCATGGGCTCATGCTCTTTGACCCTCACATTTGAGATATAAAGGGCGATATCACAATTGTCATGGTATTGTGTTAGAGTTCACTAGGACACATATACGTGAGGTAATCTTGAAATAAGAACACAAGTCAACACATTCCTAGACCTATTTTTTAGTGTATATTTTACCCATTAATTCCAAATATGGCATTCGTTTTGTTTATCTCACAGCTAGCTTATGGGATACGAATATACATATATAGATAATCAGGTGAAAAATTTAAGGAACTAACTTGCGTGTTTACTTTTGTAGTCTATTCCACGTGTTATATCGTTATCTCCGGACGGGATTTCATATCTTCATTAGCTTCTGTAGTGTTCTCTATACAAATGTAACCAGGGTACAAGTTCAAACCCCGTAACAGGTAGTACTGCATTGGAATGGTTGAGGAAGAAATGGTAATCTTCCGAATGTATTTATATTGCTCAGAAAAAATTGATATAGCCAAAATATACTGGGTTGGTCGGTACGTCTCTGACCTCTACCAACTTATTCTACAAAGAGATGCTTTTAAATACTACAGGAACTCGTGGAAAAAAGTGACGAGGAATACTAGGTATACTATCACTACAGAGGGGTCAGCAAATATGACAGAAGTATGATGAGATAGTTGGCCGATAAATGCGTACTGCACTGACGGTAGAGGACGTGATGATCCTGTAATACTGTCTCACTGGAAATCTTCTCTGCGAACGATACATGCATCTATAAACCAGCTAACACAACTATGCCATTCAGTCAAATTATATGTCAGGGTGTCGTCTACGTTACACAACTGAAAAAACACAGCACAACAACAGTGTTTTAATCAGAAAGGGTATGGGCTGTCAGAAGCTAACTCCTCACAGTTAAATGGATTATTTCATTATTATCAGCGTCATCGTTATCGTCAACGTTGAGGTTGGTGATCAGCATCACCGTTATCATCAATTTTGAGGTTTGCGATCAGCGTGTGATACGTAAATCAGTTCTCTCATACGGCTGATCTACTAACGATATGGCAACATAATCCACAGTTCAGTGGAAGTGGTAAAAATACTGAACTATATACTTACCACGGCCGAAGCCAGATGCGCCAGACCATTGATGCAAATATAACGGCAGCACAACGAGTTTCCGTTATCTGACACCATCCTGTTGAAAAGATAATAAGATCATTGTCCTGCTTTAAGAGAGATATGATCGGAGTTCAAGAACTAAAGCACCAAAACAGCAGAATTTAAGCTGATAAATGTATTCAACATCAGTGACACTATGTGACAATTTAATCGTCTTTACGAACTTTGACCTTGTTTACCATGAACGTCTTTGATATATACGCAGACAATTTGATTTTGACACATGGCACCACATTGCTAAATCAATATAATAAACGCAACTAGTAATATCGTATCGCGGTCTTTGATGTGTGCTTTATATACGAGCATATTGAATTACAAGCAAGTTTCTGAAACGAATTATGCATGCAATCCTGGGTTCACTGTAAAAATATAATATGTGAATATCAAAGCCTCTGGTTATTTGTGGTTTATTTAATGTAGTGTCATACATTATTGTATTTCTAGTATAGAATATACATGTGTCATATTCAAAGTTAGCGATAGTTAGATTACCAGACTGAGCAAGATTAGGAACAATGCCGTGCCCATATTCTTGGGATGTACCAACTATAAAGACTTAGTGATAGTTTAGATGTCTCCTTGACTTCCCGATCGTAGCTGATGGAATCAAGGTGTGACGAGCTCCTGCTTATCTTATAATCAGTGCTGATACGGGTCAACCATTACATCCAGATCTGAATACGGTTGTAGGCTGCGTGGCCATAGGAGGGAGTGGGACATATTGCCATTGGGACAGGCAGAAGATATCATCAGACATATACCCAGAGATGATACCCACTCCACCTGCATTACGTTATGCTGCCTTATCTGTGGGCATCGAGTTCGACATCAGTTGCAGGGAAACAAATCCAGTTACGGTGGATGCAGAAATCAGGGTACTCAAGGACGTTAACTCTGAAATGATATAATAATCTTCTGATGGGTCGGTCATTCGTCATGGACGATGTGCTTGGGTTTTTCTGCACAGTCATAAGGGGAAACTGTCAAAGAACCCAGCTGTGCCTTCCTTAATACCACGAACACTCTTAAGTCAAGATAGAGATAAAGGTTATCACTGATGCACTAACATGGCTGATGTCACAGGTCTTTTGTCATGTTTATGTACTTGGTGAATTAGTGGACACGCTTCGCAGGATTGAAGCGGAAGACGTGCGACTTCAATAAGTGTAAGTTATTGACAGAATATATGATAAGAAATGTACATTTATATGCGTGTCAGAATATGCGGGTGTTGGGAGTAGAGGCAAGATGATACGCTGGTGAGCAGAGTCATAATTTCAATAGGTACCCCAGAGGATGGATTTGACATAGTTAATGGAAACTCGTCCGCTCAGATTTTCAAAAATATGAATCAAGTTCGCTCTCAAGAAGGAGTGTTATTGGTGTAGAGATCACAATATCATGTAAGGGGAAACATTATAGATATACAAGGTGACTGATAAGTCAGCATCGAACCGGACTAGACAGCCGCTATAACTGATTGATTTGTTAAGACGTGGATGTGAGTATCTATGGAATTGTTCAATGTGCGCTGATGATAGCATCCAGTCACTATAACTTATAACAAACTTATAACTAACTTATTAAATGATACAATTGATGAGTTTGTTAAAACAGGTGTAGGAGTTCGTCCAAAGTGGATCGTGTTCCCAGTACTTTTCAACATATATCTGGAGAAGATAACACGAAGATTTTACATGATTATAGAACATCCTTATCGAATGTAGGTCGGCTGATGTAAACTATCAGTACACTGTTGTTGTAATCTAGCAATACGATGCTGTTGTAATAAAATTTTGGTACACGTTTAATATTTGGTGCCCATAGCACTGCGATAATGTTCTGCTTTTTGGGGGTTTTTTTGTGAATGGTATATTTTTTAAAGTAATATTTCCATTATAACTATTATTAGGCATACTTAAACAACAGACATTTCTGCTTTCGTAATTCTCTATTCTCGCCTCCACACTTCTCTACTGTTACGGAATAGGATTAATTCAGTCTTAAATAAGCACGTCATTACTTCCATCTAGCCATTTCCTTTTTAGACCCCTAACATTTTCCACAAATAAATGAATGTTATTTTATATGGTAACATTTCTTCCGGTATCAGAGGACCAATTAGAACACACAGTGTATCGATTGCATGTACCGGTGCTTCCGGTACCGGTACCAAATTATTTTAAGATTAAAAGTTATAAATGGTTGAGTATGAATCTAGACTTTGATCACACACACATAATTTATCGGAAAACTCAATATTTTGTATTCTTTAAAGTTAAGAAAATCTTAATAATGACCATTGACCATAAATTTCAAGGAATTACACAGATGCTCTGTTTTTAATAAGGTATCACTTGGCTGAGTATTTTTCGACTTCTGAAAACAATATATAATCTTATAATACTTGTCTGAAACCGATTGATCATTGGAACTACTGTAGATTTATTCAATTTTGAAGAATAAGCAATGATTATTTTATTTTAGGGCAAATATTCCAAGTGGCACAGGGGGATTAGAATAAAACATCTATGTATCACAATGAAATATATACATCAGACGATAAGCAGTCATAATGTCGTTTTAGATCGTGGTAAAAAACAAAATAAGCTGAACAATTGACCCACAGAGGCATCTCTGCAAACGAAATAGAAAACGTCAAAGTCCTTAATCACACAGCTCAGTCCGATGTATCTATCTATTAACTGAAACACTTTGTTGCCTTTCAGCGTCAGGGGTAGAAAAGTTTTCTGGAGACGGCCCTCTTGTGTGCTGAGCATATTGTGGAATATGTCGCTTCTTTTATTTCAGTGGTCCATCGTTTTCGTGGTCAACCTCTAGGTCTGCCGTCGCTATATCTGTGTAACATAGCCTGCTGTGTATGGTATGCTGTCTGATGGTAGTCTGCTGATGTGTACAAACCATTTGATCTGTTGTCTCTTGATGTATTCTAAGATTGGGGTGGTGCCGGTTTTTATATATACATTGTTCAATACATGACCAACATTGGCCTAGATGCATAATAATTGATCGCGAAAAAAAAGAAGAGTATGAACTTGTTAAAATTTCTGCTAAATCCCAAGTGTCCACAGTGTAATATTTTTGATACAAACTAACAACACACCATAAGTAAGACGTCTTGTAAGATCCATAGATGTTTGGAGACATGTTGTTAGATTTCCAAGATCTGTGACCAAAAACATATAACAAGGGATGTGACCAGCATAATACTGGAAGTCGGTAATTTTCCAATATTTGTTCTTGTAACAATTTCTTGAAATTAGATCCAACATGGATCTGTAAGTTTTCTAAAGAAATCCCTGCGCATCTGGGAAGTGGATCATTAAGCATCGCTATCAAACATTCATTGTAGCACACCTGATTCATTGATGTGTAAATCGGTAGTGGATGTTGGAGTCAGGTTAAGAGACAACGCAGTGTCGATTAAGGTATTCATTGACATACTTATAAAAAAGAGATTGAAAGAGACAATGTGCGTGTCCAGAGACGGATAGAAGTAGGAGCGACCATTGTGAGATGGAAGATGCGTCCTTCTTTGTAAAATTTAAAAAAACCCACAACCACAACCATAAAAAAATATGTCGAAGCTTTTTTGCGGCCTCTTTTTCTCTTTGCTAAAACGTTTCCTTCCACGATTGTACAAGCCTAGAATGTGTTATCTTGTATATTTTAATGGTTTTCAGAAACATATTCCTTTATGTTCCGGGTCTTTGCGGACGTCTGCGTTGAATAATCTATCTCCGTCTATGACATTTCTAAAGCATTCCATTTCAAATGCTATTAGTTTCTATTCCATTGCTGATGTCATCGACCAAATCTCAGAGATACATGTCGCCACTGGGAAAGTAAACCTTCTCAATAATAAGGCGTAAGCTGCGTAATTTGTAACGCAGAGCTTACATTTGTTGTCAATGTTTAGTTGTAAAGTGGTAGAAACTATGCATTATACCATTGACACCTCAGTTTAAGATATGTGGCTGCCGATGTCTGATGTATTGGGCCATTGCAGCAAGTAGAACGGTGACACAGCTTATTTTCATTCTCCGGACTACATACTGTTGGAAACTTATAGAAACATTGTCATGCTACAAGAGAAACTAATAGAAACATTGTCATGCTACAAGAGAAACTAATAGAAACATTGTCATGCTACAAGAGAAACTAATAGAAACATTGTCATGCTACAAGAGAAACTAATAGAAACATTGTCATGCTACAAGAGAAACTAATAGAAACATTGTCATGCTACAAGAGAAACTAATAGAAACATTGTCATGCTACAAGAGAAACTAATAGAAACATTGTCATGCTACAAGAGAAACTAATAGAAACATTGTCATGCTACAAGAGAAACTAATAGAAACATTGTCATGTTACAAGAGAAACTAATAGAAACATTGTCATGCTACAAGAGAAACTAATAGAAACATTGTCATGCTACAAGAGAACCATTGAGAATTTGAGAACGAATGCCAAAAAAAAGACCTTTCATTCATTGGCAAAAATTCTCAATAGATCTCCATAATTATTGGTTGTATTTACCTGTTTACCGGGCACAGTTGCCAAGCCAACACGCAATTTCATTAGTAGTCTTTTACGACATGCATCGAAGGGGATGGTAGTACTATTCTTAGCTTCCATTTTTGACCCAGCAACAAAAGTTGCAAGTTGGACTTCATAGTCAGATCAATTACAGAACGTCTGACGGGCGAGTTGGACTTCATAGTCAGATAAATTATATAGAACTTTTGACGGACGAGTCGGACTTCATAGTCAAATAGCAGTTCTGACGGACGAGTTAGACTTCATAGTCAGATCAATTATGTACCAATTTGGACTTGGACTTCGAATTTCTCAGAAAGTTAGAAAATAAGGAATTCATTTTCTACTGGGTAAATTAGCGAATGGGCGGATGCTAAAAGTAGAACTCTCTAGTCGTCCGTGATTGATTCCAGAACTATCATTGCCATACGTTAACTATGGTGACTCATTGATGTTTAATATCTAACGTCCCATCGCCTAAATAATGTCTTTAATGTTCTCCGTTTCTTTTGTGATTTCTAATTTGCTTCACAAATCTTTATTTACTTACAGTAATGTAGTCGTTACCCACGTTTGGTACTTCTAATTTGTTCTGTTTAAGTGTGCTATTATCTCTTCAAGTCTGAACACTTCAGTTATCATCAGTCAGATGTAAAGACCAGACATCTCACTACTTTGACACGATTCTACTAGCATTTTATTTCTGTGAAGCAGAACTTCTAATCAGAACTTCAATTTCCTGAAACGTGCTGAATTGCAGAAACGTTAATTACCCTCCAAGTCTACAAGACAAAAAGAAAACAAAAGGAAGTTATTTGGGCAGCGATGAATTGTCACTCGCAATAATCTCTATAACATAAATTGCCGCAGAGGAAATTCTATGAAATAAAACACCAGTAACAAATCATTGCAAGCAGTTGTAAATAGAGTGAGAGACGAGCCAAAAATAAATAAAAATATTATCATTATTCTTAAGGGAATCGTTCTAAAAAATATACCATCAGCAGGAAAGAATTAACGTAAAAAAAAGTAAAAATATAGATACAAGAAGGCGATCTTAAATGTAAGATAAAAAAGTATTTTTTGGCTGTAGTTATTTTTTAGACAATGTAAATATGTTTAATAGTTTTGCCATTGCTTTCTGAACTGTCCACATGCAGATTTACCTGTAGTGGGATTCTAACCGCTAACCGGGTACCTTGGCCATCACATACTACTATGTACCATGTCACTACCGATCCGGACAGGAAATATTAGATAGCTTTAAAAATAAATGTATTAATCAACATGAGTTGGTTGGTTGGTTGGTTGCTGATCCAGCGGTCCATGGACTCATGCCCTTTGACCCAATGCCATTGTGTGATATATGCATGTGTTTGTGAGTTGTTGTTTTGTTCCATATAATGTGTTCATTTTATCTGGCCCTGAAGGGAGAAGCATTTTCCTGATGTCATCCAGCGCTGGACATTCATAAAGGTGAACAACATGAGTAAGAAACAAAGCTTTCATGATAAACTAGAATAAGTAGCTAACAACCAGACATTAAACAGATTATCACAAAATTGTGAGTGGAATTAATAACACCCCCCACCCTACCACAGCCTATAAGAAACTAAAAACAGAAAATATCGCAATCAGTATATCCAGGATCTGTCTTCTTCTTTTGCGTTCGAATTCAAACTCCTGCTTGTTAGCAGGATGTAGTCCGGATACCAAAATAATTTATGTCATGGTTTACAGATTTGATGTAACATCTGAGCCTGACTCATCGGAAAAACATGGCTTTTGAGCAGGGACGTGCGGTCCTTGAACTAATAGGACTAGTCCCCATTAATTTTGGTATTTGAGGTTTAAGCTTTTTTTGAATATAGTTTCCGCCGAAGACGGATGTGTCGGGCCATTGGTGCAAATAAAACGGCGACACAACGTATTTTCATTCTCTAGACTTCATCCTGCTGGAGATCTAGTAGTACTGCTACAGGACAGATCCAGCAGGAGTTTGAGAATGAACGCTGAAGAAGAAGAAGAATATAATTTCCACGGGATATAAAAGAATATACACTCTTGATCAAGCAGCACTACACATTTTTAGTCTGTCAGTGTGTCTAACACAATATTCCTTCATTGATCTTGCTTATAGTTTTCCAATGTGTCTAACACAGCACCATCTCATTGAGTTTACATTTAGCTTTGTCAATGTGTTTAACACAGAACCCGCTCATTGTCAAATTGTCTAACACAGTACCCCCTCATTGAGCGTACATTTAGCTTCGTCAATGTATCTAACACAGTACCCACTCATTGAGTGTACATTTTTTTTGTCAATGTGTCTAACACAGTACTCATTGAGCGAGCGTACATTTAGTTTTGTCAATGAATATAATACAGTACCCACCCTCCCCGAAAATCTGGGGTTAAAGTCTAGTATGAATTATATGAATCATACATGAAATGTGTTTATTGTATGATCTATCGTCATGCATTAGCCTCAAAAACTCTTCCAGCTTCGCTAGGGAAAGTATTAAACAAAAAAACAACAAAGAAATTCAAATTATGAATTGTGTCAAAGGAGGTTCTCTAAATTCAGCACATGGCACATGGCTAGAATACACAGCAGTGTTACCAGGATCCAATGGGGTGAGAAAATAATAACACCCTGTGACCTACCATGCATGTTATAAGAGGCGACTAGGGAGACATTGAAGTATAGTTAACTGTTCTATCACGAAGATCAAAGCAACCCATCAATAATGCCGATAAAGGATGTGTCTAGCCGAAAGTTGCACATATCACACCCAAACTGTAAACAATGACACAATGCATTCTGTTATCCAGACTAAATTCTGCTAATAAGCAGGAGTTCGAGAACGAAAGAACAAGATGAAGAAGGTGCAACTGGAGTACGTGTTCTCGAAGAACCACAACACTTTGACGGACCTTTCTCGTTTGCTAAGTTCAGCAAATTACAAAAATCTTTACAGCTGAGAACAGAATATGAATATATTCAGATACTATTTTAATCAAAATATACCATATATAAATAAAACATCTTCAAGTTAAACCAAAAAAATGATATAAGAGATCCTCGCCGGTGCTACAATATTGGTACCCGCTGCAGAGATCTTCTGTAAGAAAGAAATGGAACCATATTTGACTGCAGTCCTCAATAATCATACCATGCTAGTCCACATTGCCAGTTGGCAAATTTTTTTATGGTTTTGTGTCTACAGCTCACTTTCTAACACTATCCTGCAAGGAACATTTGAGAGTCGACAGAGAAAAATCGGTGAAAGAAAATCTCAGATTTGCAATATCAAATATCAAGGAATTGTTCATGAATTATTTTGGCATACTCACCTGAATGGATGGGAACAGATGCGTAAGGATGATTTTTCTATTGAGGTCTCTAATGGGGCATGTCAACGAATATGACTGGTTACAAAGGCTGTTCAATAAGTTCCCGAATGTATTTTTTTCTCTCCCGAACACTGTAATACGTAGAGATATGTTATGCTGTAAAGATTTTTGTAATTTGCTGAACTTAGCAAACGAGAAAGGTCCGTCAAAGTGTTGTGGTTCTTCGAGAACACGTACTCCAGTTGCACCTTCTTCATCTTGTTCTTACTATTTAAAAATTGTACTTACTACGCAAAACTAAAATCCAACAGGTAGCTCTAGGAAAAAGATAACGAAGTTTTGCTAACACTAGATAACACACACAATGACACACACAAATCAACGTTTCGACCAAAAGGCCTTTGTCAAGACAGACAAACTTAAAACATATAATAGAAAGCTAACAGTAATAATATCGACGGTCACATAGGTATGGGTAGTCTGGATTGACCGGAAGAGGAGAAATAGAAAGAGGTACATTGCTAGTTACCTGCTGCGCGTGATGACTATATCAGCCAATACATGCACAAAATCGGAATTATGTAACTTCCTGTATGCTATCTTGTGGATCCCATAAGTAAAGTTAATAAGGTAATTTAGTTTGTCTCATTGCATTTGAAATGTACGTTATCTTCAACAACCTGTTCGCATAAAATTTGTGCTTGCGGCTCCGGGATGGAAAAATCTGTTTCAAATCGTTGAAAACCTCAATGAGTTTTCGCAGTTATGTCTTGATAGATCTGCATCGTCTGAGTTGTATTCCTGTTATAAAATTGGCGTCAGATGATTTGAGGATGACACGCCTCCCCCTCTACCTCCTGCTGAAATGGTCAAGCAGACCATCCATCAAACACACGCCTACGTGATCGTGCTATGTGTGTGCGAGTAAATTTAAGTAGGAAGCCAGAGGACAATTTTTAAAAATTCTTGAGACTAACGGGAATTGAACCAGTTCAACCAGTGTGACTGGTTCAATTCCCGTTAGTCTCAAGAATTTTTATGTGTGTGCGAGAGATCAATCATAATCTCTGTCAGATGTCTATCAGAGAAGTGACTGAGTATATAACAGTCGGTATGTGTTATAAAATTGCAACTGAATATTTTCCAATAAAAAGTTGTACACCACCAATTGGATTGTTGGAATCTTGGATTGTTGGAATCCAATTAGAATCTTGGTCATGTTCTTGCACACATGTCTTTCATCAGGAGCACATTTTTTGTTTTACGAAACACAACATTCAATTGCTCTCACAACAAACTCACTCGATCATTCTACGTGTGACTTTTTCTGTTTCAACAACTTAAGATAACAATGACAAGTGGTCTTTTTGATGACATAGAGAAAATTCAAACTCCCTCGGCGAGAAAAATGAGAACGCTTCCTAAAATTGCATATCAATTGTACTCCTTTTTTGGCAGAAGCGATGTTGCAGGCTTAAGCAATCATAAAGTGTTTACATATATATGTATGGAGATATAATCAGTTAAGTCTGTAAGTACAACTTGTTCCAGAAATAAAATTAATCAGGGAATTTATTGAACAGCCATATTATTATTATTATTATTATTATTATTATTATTATTATTATTATTATTATTATTATTATTATTATTATTATTATTATTATTATTATTATTATTATTATTATAATCATCATTATTATTATTATTATTATTATTATTATTATTATTATTATTATTATTATTATTATTATTATTATCATCATTATTATTATTATTATTATTATTATTATATTTTTGTCTATTCTATTTTCTCTGTATTTTTTGTCTCTGATCATATTTTCTCTCTATATATATGTTTGTGTTTTTCTGACTCTGAGTGCCCATTTGTCTTTCTGATTTGCTATACTTTTCTGACTCTCTGCATGCCTTTTTATCTAATTTATTGTGTTTTCTATCTCAATGTTTATCTCTGGCTCTCGCCGAGTTTGATTTTCTGATATTTCTCATTCTTTTTCTCATGTACTATCAATATAGTATCTTTATTTCTTCCGAACTTTCTCATTATGAAAGGTTATATAATTTTCGCTGTCCCTTCAATCTCTTTATTTGTCTTTCTCTCTCCATGATTTCTGACTTCTCGTTGCTGTTACTACCTTCTATGCTTCTGACCATTCATTTTTGACTGTGTCGCTGAACATATTTCTGTTTCTGTGACTGTTTTATATCGTTCCTTCTAGGTTAATATCTCTGACTACATCTACATATTTGATTGGTTAAGTTTGTATCTGTGAATCTGCATATACTTATCTCATACAATGTGTATCATCGATTCTGCAGCTACATAACTAACTCACTAAGTTTGTATCTCTAACTCTGCAGCTACATAACTAACTCACTAAGTTTGTATCTCTAACTCTGCAGCTACATAACTAACTCACTAAGTTTGTATCTCTAACTCTGCAGCTACATAACTAACTCACTAAGTTTGTATCTCTAACTCTGCAGCTACATAACTAACTCACTAAGTTTGTATCTCTAACTCTGCAGCTACATAACTAACTCACTAAGTTTGTATCTCTAACTCTGCAGCTACATAACTAACTCACTAAGTTTGTATCTCTAACTCTGCAGCTACATAACTAACTCACTAAGTTTGTATCTCTAACTCTGCAGCTACATAACTAACTCACTAAGTTTGTATCTCTAACTCTGCAGCTACATAACTAACTCACTAAGTTTGTATCTCTAACTCTGCAGCTACATAACTAACTCACTAAGTTTGTATCTCTAACTCTGCAGCTACATAACTAACTCACTAAGTTTGTATCTCTAACTCTGCAGCTACATAACTAACTCACTAAGTTTGTATCTCTAACTCTGCAGCTACATAACTAACTCACTAAGTTTGTATCTCTAACTCTGCAGCTACATAACTAACTCACTAAGTTTGTATCTCTAACTCTGCAGCTACATAACTAACTCACTAAGTTTGTGGGGTGCAAAGGGAACGCATTGCTCTAGGCGGACCCAGGGTTAGCAGATAACTAAGATCCCAAATGTACTCCACGCGGTGCACCATGGAAACAGAAATACAGCAGCTCGAGCTGATTCTGGCCAAATCATTTGGGGATCGTGTCCGAGAATGTGGAGGTAGCAGATGGAAAGAGATTTGACTGCACAAGAGACAGACAATATCTCCGACACCACCAGCATCACCACATATAGCGACACTGTCGACATACAGTGAAGCAAGTCAGTCCAGTCCGAACATTGGAGGGGCGGTCAATGTAAAATGCACGTAAAGGTAGATGCATGGCGAGAGACAAATAGATTTCATACCGAGTACAATGAAACAATGAAAGGGCAGAACAGCGCTAGAGGGCAGCGCGAACTGCAAATAGAAAAAGTCCCTAGGAAAGGGGTACTACAAGCTCCGTCAGCTCAAGACGAGCTTCTAGTTACCTGTGTTCCTTACAGGCAGAGACCCAGACCCATCCATTGGCGTTTGGTAAAGCAGGAAGACCTAACCCAACTCTTATGTCGAGCTTTCCTAAACCGGAAATATGCTCGCGAAGAGAAAGGGTTCTGTACCCGATGGGCTTAGGCAAGAAAGGGACAACGATGGCAGTCCTGGCCCAACTCTACTGTCAAGGTTTCCTATAACGGATGTACACTTGCAGAGAGAAAGGGTTCCGTACCCGATGGGCTCAGGCACAAAAGGGACAACGATTTAGCCCTGGCCCAACTCTACTGTCAGGTTTTCCTACACCGGAAATACATTTGAAGAGAGAAAGGGTTCCGTACCCGATGGGCTCAGGCACAAAAGGGACAACGATTTAGCCCTGGCCCAACTCTACTGTCAGGTTTTCCTACACCGGAAATACACTTGAAGAGAGAAAGGGTTCATTACCTGATGGGCTCTGGCGCTATTGGGACAAGGACGCTCAGCTCGAGAACGCCGTGCTGTCAAACGCGTGGTGTGAGACTCGAACTTGGATAAGGGGTACAGGATGTCGGTGAATGACACCTCGGCTAAGAGGGCGAAAGAGCCAGGGTCCAACTCCTCTGTTGAGTTCTTCCTCTTAAGGAACCAGGCTCACGGATGAGAAACGGTTCAGTACCCAATGGGCACAGGCACAGCACGTCCAATTACACGAGGCAAGTTCATAGACCTTGTGCGAGTCAGACGAGAGCAAAAATCGTCTGGGCGAAGAGTCACCACTACGCGTGCCTGGAGACAGATATAGAGGCTGTCACAGGCTAAGGGTAGTCCACCCGAATTGTCAAGGCATGCCGAAATCGGATGTGCTAGGCCTACAAGGCGCATAACGGTGACACAACGTAATCACGCTCCCGGCGGAAATCGCACGGATATCCGTGATGGTTATAATGGAGCGAACGAAAAACAAACAAACAAACTAAGTTTGTATCTCTAACTCTGCTGCTACATAGCTAACTCACTAAGTTTGTATCTTTCACTCTGCACATCTGACTCCATGTCTCTTAAATTCTGCTACCGTGACCGTGTATTTGTCTACCTCTAATTTGGTCTCTCTCTCTCTCTCTCTCTCTCTGTCTGTTTCTCTCTAAACATATTTGTGCCATTAACAGTGTGTATTATTCTTGGATAATTTGTGTCTGCCTATCTGTCTACCGGATATCCTCACCGCCTCTGTTTCTCTATCCATTTCCATCTATGTCTATTAACATCTCATCTAAGTGTGATAGATAAGCTGGGCTGTACTGTCCTAAACGACGATGTGAGGCGTTATCTAGACGGAAAAATGGCCAATGTTAAGTCTAGCTCTTCACGCGTGAATCAATTGTCTGAATAATACCAAAGAACATAAGAAGAGTATTCTTTCGAGAACACAGAACCACGTCAATAAAAAAAGAACGACTTGCACGTCTACTAAACCTTGTGTAAAATCCAAGTGTTAAATGGATCAGAACGTATTAAGTGACTTGTAAAGAACTGCATCACATTTTATTCGTTGGTTGCCTTCTTCTTGTTATTCTATGCTCGGTCTTACACTTGTTGGTTAGCAGGATGTAGTCTTACACACTTGTTGATTAGCAGGATATATATTCTTACACACTTGTTAGTTAGCAAGAAATATTCGTACACACTTGTTGGTTAGTAGAATAGTCCTGCACACTTGTTGGTTAGCAGGATATATATTCTTACACACTTGTTGGTTAGCAGGATATATATTCTTACACACTTGTTGGTTAGCAGGATATATATTCTTACACACTTGTTGGTTAGCAGGATATATATTCCTACACACTTGTTGGTTAGCAGGCTATATTCTTACACACTTATTGGTTAGTAGGATATATATTCTTACACACTTGCTGGTTAGCAGGATATATATTCTTACACACTTGTTGGTTAGTAGAATAGAGTCCTGCACACTTGTTGGTTAGCAGGATATATATTCTTACACACTTGTTGGTTAGCAGGATATATATTTTTACACACTTTTTGGTTAGTAGGATACATATTCTTACACACTTATTGGTTAGTAGGATACATATTCTTACACACTTGTGGTTAACAGGATGTAGTCTTACACTCTTTTTGGTTAGCAGAATTTAGTCTTACACACTTGTTTGTTAGTAGTATAGTCTTACACACTTGTTTGTTAGTAGTATAGTCTTACACACTTGTTTGTTAGTACGATATAGTCTTACACACTTGTTCTGTCTCTATGATATTTATGTTTATAAGGAGGTCTTTAGGTCCTTGTAGTACAAATATGAATGTTCTGTTTGTGTTCCTGAGGATTCTTAAACACTTGTACGAGTTGTTCGTTGATGTTGTAATAGTCATTGTTTCGATTGGTCCGTTCTCAGTGACTTGAGTACACAGGCTGAATGTCTTGATGAGATCACATTTTTTTTTTGGGATGTGGTTTTTACTTGTGTTGCAAAGCGATTCGGTGCTGCTAGAAAAGACCTTGTTCAATTCCCGTCAGCTGTAAGAATTATTCTCCCGACTATAGCAACTTTCAGTCAACTAGAGGGATGCGGAATCCAATTTCTGCCTTTAATTTAGCAGAAAGTGGAAGCAAACTTTCACCCAGATCTGCCTGTGTGCAGAGTTGTGACTGCATCTTGAGTATTCCACACATTCTGGTTCACCACTTCCCCATCACCATATATGACTTGTGTCGATTATGAAAAGGATGATGATGATAGTTGAGTTATTACTAGCTCTGAAGTTTGTTCAAATCGTGGAAGAGTTGCGCCATTCGTCGACCACACTGGCTCTGCTTGATCCAACCATGATGACAAGATAAATCAAGATGACTAAAGATGTACCAAGATGCAGTGGATGACAAGAGTGGTGTACGTATCTCACAGAGCACGAATAGTGGGCGCACATAAACAATAAGAAGTTGATAATCATCTTACAATGAAAAACATCACACACAAAATTCTTCAGAATTAATAACTAAGCAGTCACAGAATGCAGATCTGAAACTTAACATTTTACCTTCTTTGACACATTCCAGTTCCGCGATTGACCTAACTAACCTAGCGTATCAGTTCTGGTTTCATCGCTGACAGTCTGACATCTATTATCTGGTCTGGTTTCATCGCTGACAGTCTGACATCTATTATCTGGTCTGGTTTCATCGCTGACAGTCTGACGTCTATTATCTGGTCTGGTTTCATCGCTGACAGTCTGACGTCTATTATCTGGTCTGGTTTCATCGCTGACAGTCTGACGTCTATTAATATTAGAACGACACCAGTGATGACAAACACCACAAAAAAACACAAAAAACAACATTCGGCGTACAATGAAACTCCAGCAAGATAATCAGGACGAAAATAATACACATGATGCCAATTTGGACACTAAAATAGAGTAAATATTGTGCAGTAGTCAACAGGAATTTCTTGTGAAATAACCAAGTCTAACATTCGATACTACACGCGTCGATAATAGGATGGTGGTAGTTGTAGTTATAATTGTAGTTGTAGATAACAGGGTGGTGATAGTTGTAGTTATAATTGTAGTTGTAGATAATAGGGTGGTGATAGTTGTAGTTATAATTGTAGTTGTAGATAACAGGGTGGTGATAGTTGTAGTTATAATTGTAGTTGTAGATAAGCTGGTGGTGGTAGTTGTAGTTATAATTGTAGTTGTAGATAAGCTGGTGGTGGTAGTTGTAGTTATAATTGTAGTTGTAGATAAGCGGGTGGTGGTAGTTGTAGTTATAATTGTAGTTGTAGATAAGCGGGTGGTGTTAGTTGTGTATAATCTGCCTCCTGAAGAACATATAGCATAATGTTTGTAGTAGGAAACATGTAATATAGAGGGGAAGAAAGCACCCCACTCTCTCTCTTTCTCTCTCTCTCTTTCCTCCCCACAAAAAGATAAGATAAATCCCACAAATATGAGCGCATTACATATTCTATACTCTAAAATACACCCCTTACCAAAAGTGTATCTACAACAGATAGTGAGATATGGAATAGGGAAAAGTGTATCTATAACAGATACTGAGATATGAATAAGTATATCTACAACAGATAGTGAGATATGGAAAAGGGAAAAGTGTATCTACAACAGATAGTGAGATATGGAAAAATGTATCTACAACAGATAGTGAGACATGGAAAAGTGTATCTACAACAGATACTGAGATATGGAAAAGTGTATCTACAACAGATACTGACATATGGAAAAGTATATTAATCACACATGCCTGTACTTTACGGGTGTAAGATATTGACCCGGATTTAAAAAAATGATTACATTTGTTTATTGTATATTGTCTCAGAGTTTCACATGCCATCTATCATTTATGTTATCATTACATGATCACTTTCACGAGATTCTGTGATTCATTCTTGAAATGCTCGCTTTGTAAAAATAGTAATTGATACTGTTGCAAGCTTTCATGCCATTAGAAATAACCGGTGTCATTGCGAGTATATGATATTCCAAATAACCGGTGACATATAATGCTTATGACATGTCTGACAGAATAGAGATGCTCAAATAAATGCCACTTTACACTGTCCATTTAATGCTTATCACATGTCTGACAGAGTAGATATGCTCAAATAAATGCCACTTTACACTGCAGTCCTCACACACCTCTTAATAGGAAAAGGGGGCCTTTTCTGACTATATTCATTGGTCAATCATAATTGCTAGCACAGCCTATTAAGGACAAAGCTAGCAATACATAATGTGTTTGACTGTGATACTGTTCTAGGTAATAGTTACTTCAGTAGTTTAACATTGCTTTCTGAACGGTTCGGATACGCAATTGGCCTCGGCGGAAATCGAACTCGTTACCATTGCCGCCCGAGACGCACACTATACCAATTCGACAGAGAGCCGGACTATTGCTAGTACTAACTTATTAATAAATATATTTTCTTCTGTGCTTGTTCTCAAATTCCCGCGTGGTAGCAGGATGTTGTCCAGAGAACATAGTGATTTCTGTCATATTAGAAAAGTGTTCTGTTTATATTTGCGCCGATCGACCTAACAAATCCGACTTGGTATGACTTTTGTACGAGTATTAGGTTGGGCGTTTTTATCACCCGCAACCACCTCCCCAAATCACCTTTGTCGCCTCTTACGACATACATAGATGGAATAGTTTTACTATTCTATACTCCTCCTTTGGGCCCAAGAATCACATGGTTTAATACAATTCTATTATGTTTGCCATTTGATAATGTTAGTGTCTAGTTTTCCTTATTAGTTTTATGTATCCATGCTGTGCCGTGCAGCATCATGAGATGGAAAAGATTTCTGAAACTAGAACTTATGTGAGCTTCCCATAATTTGTGTTTCTTTGATATCCTGTGCTATCTGGGAGGTCCATCTAGAACGTGCGTGACACCCTGTCTTTTTATCCACTGTATCTAAATGGAATTGATTTTTATTAAGGAGCGCTATCTGTTGTGAGTTTAGTGACATAACTGTATAATACTATGCCCGCTCGTATATACAAGGGCAGGGAGTTGAGGGGGACGGGCGGAGATATACCCCAAATCATCTTAGGAAAATAGAACAGGAATTAGCACTACAAAATAAATAAATAAAAGATGGCCCCCCTCACCTTACTGTTACTGTAAAAACATTGGAAACACTGATTTTCTCAAAAATGTGAACAAAATTGAAATGAACTTTTGTTTGCTTTCACTTTTTAACCGCCCTCCCACTTAACAAAATTATATCTACGGCCCTCATACTAATTGCTATTACATGTCTACCGTACTCATACTATTGCTGTTACAATGTCTACCGTACTCATATTATTGCTATTACAATGTCTACTGTACTC
Organism: Meghimatium bilineatum; assembly: GCA_034231615.1. Classification (NCBI taxonomy): domain Eukaryota; kingdom Metazoa; phylum Mollusca; class Gastropoda; order Stylommatophora; family Philomycidae; genus Meghimatium; species Meghimatium bilineatum. The sequence goes on from CM067311.1 coordinate 44,945,598, forward strand.
ATACTATTTATATTGCCATGTCTACTGTACTCATACTATTGCTATTATCAAACAGTTAACAAACGATTTACATCAGTGTACATTCGACTAAATCATCCCTATTGGTTGATCCCAATGATCCCACTTTTTCATTTGTAACTTTGTGTGTACTTTGTGCCGCCTGCTTATTAAAGGCACTCCATCCAAATGTTATCCAACTTTTGTGATTAGGTCTAAGGTCCAAATGTTAGTCAACTTGTATGATTAGGTCTAACGTTCAAATGTTATCCAACTTGTATGATTAGGTCTAAGGTCCAAATGTTAGCCAACTTGTATGATTAGGTCTAACGTTCAAATGTTATCCAACTTGTATGACTAGGTCTAAGGTCCAAATGTTAGCCAACTTGTATGATTAGGTCTAAGGTCAAAATGTTAGCCAACTTGTATGACTAGGTCTAAGGTCCAAATGTTGGCAAATTTGACTATCGACAGAGTACTACATGCCTTATAACAGAATTAATGATGCCTTCATTCCTTACGTTTCTTGATTATTCCCATGTTTTCCGTTGGCCATTATTTATATACTTGGAATTGCATGCCAAATATAGTCAGGAGTACTCCAAGTATATAAATAGTAACCAATGGAAAACGTGACAGTAATTTAAAAAAAACACGTACAGAATGAAGGTCTGTTTACGTTTAGCAATTAGGTCCTCTATATCTGCCGACTGTGACGGCTGAACACTTCCAATTATGTTTCATCACGTGACCTTTACTGACCTAATTTACTATTGAAATCGCCCAATATTGTGAGTTTTGTCATTTGTGTGTTTTGTTTATTATATCACCTAATTGTTTGTATAATTCCTTAAAAAGTCCGTGTGTTACCGAGGCCCGAAAGGGGAGCGAAGTATAGCAACATTGTTTATCTTCCATGCATGTCGTAGAAGGCGACTAAGAATGTTATGGGATGGAGTTGGCTGTCCCATCCCATATAGGGTCAGTGACCCAAAAGCCATGCTGAAGTCGGATTTGTCAGGCCGAAAGGCGCAGATATCGCAGAAATGCTGTAAAACATGACACGCTGCATTTGGTTCTCCGGACTACATCCTGCTAATCTGTATGAGTTTGAGAACGAACGCAGAAGAAGAATATTCCTTAAAAAACGTCGTCAAGAACGTAGGGGTACAAAAATCGTCAACATTGTAAGGGTAAATAGCTTGTCAAGGTCGTAATGGTACTACATTGGTTGCATCAATGCACAGATTAATCAGTACACTGATTCATCAATAACAAGATTCATCAATACACAGATTCATCAACACACAGATTCACCAATACACAGATTCATCAATACACAGATTCATCAACACACAGATTCATCAACACACAGATTCATCAATACACTGATTCATCAACACACAGATTCATCAATACACATATTCATCAATACACAGATTCATCAACACACAGATTCATCAATACACTGATTCATCAATAACAAGATTCATCAATACACAGATTCATCAACACAGATTCATCAATAACAAGATTCATCAATACACAGATTCATCAACACACAGATTCATCAATACACAGATTCATCAATACACAGATTCATCAATACACAGATTCATCAATACACAGATTCATCAATACACAGATTCATCAATACACAGATTCATCCAGTCAATCATATCTTCAACGACGCGAATAAGTGGGAACTAATCTTGACCGGGTCTAGTCGATGTTGCCTTTCCTAGATTTGTAGAAGACTAATCACCTTCTTCAATATTTAACTGCTCCCCCAACAATCGATTTTGACAGAGTATGATGCCGGCTTTCACGTACCAGCTAGCGTTATGTACATAGAGTTACGTAAGCAAGCAGGCACATTTCTGTTATTACAGACATTATGAATATTGTTGTGTGAGAAATAAAATACAACCCATTAACTCTGCCTTCAAGTATTGAAATAAGGTGTCATGTCTTTGATATGTCCAAAATATTAGTTTGATTTTTATAACCTTTAACAATTCTTTAACAATTCTAAAAACTGGTATCACCCCAATCTTGGAATATATCAAAAGACAACAGATCAAATGGTTTGCACACATCATCAGACTACCATCAGACAGCATACCACAGCAAGCTATGCTACACAGATACAACGAAGGCAGAACTAGAGGTCGACCACGAAAACGATGGACCACTGAAATAAAAGACGCGACAAATTTCACAATACACTCAGCACACTAGAGTGCCGTCTCCAGAAAACTCTTTACCCCTGACGCCGAAAGGCAACAAATGGTTTCAGCGAATAGATAGAACAATTCTTTTTGTCATACTCAGTGTTATCAGTACCTCATTGTTTGTTTGCTTTTCTTTCCATGAAGTTTTTTCTATTCTTCTATATATTTATATATCTCAGAAATGAATTCTGTCTTCTAGTTTTTTGTTCATTGTCCATGTTTCTGAGCCATAAATTAATGGAGAATAAATGAAGCAGTTTATAATTCTCATTTTCAGTTTGAAATATTTTCAGATTATAATATTTTTCTCATGTCATTGAAAGTACTTTTATCCATTAATATTCAATTTTTAACTTAATTTTCATGTTTATCACCATTTGTAATCACATGTCCGAGATATTGGTGATGATAAATTTGTACCGAGTTCATTTCAGGGCAAATTCTCATGTAATTAATATCTGCTAAAAAAATCCAATTTGGTTGTCTACAGCTTTGGGCGTTTATACAGCTTCGGGTTTTTTTGTTTCAATATTATATTTTTTAACGATTCATATTTTGCTTTAATGTCTACGTTTGTGATACAATCTCCGTGTACAGAGAGTGTACAAAGAAACTAATTAGAAGCTTAGAGAAACAAGTTAGATGCGAACTAAAATGATTCAATATCATCGCAGTCAGCAGCAGAAAGAGGATATCCATAAGTACGTCAGCAACGTAGGGGTAGGGAGTCTGAAAATAAAGGTTGACAATAAATTACGAGGTTGCTGGGGGGGGGGATGTGAGTTCAGGAAACGATTACCTCAACATATCTGTATTGTTTACAAGGTGGATTTTTTCGGAGATCCTTGTGGATTATCACTTGACGCTACGGATTTACGTGCTATGAGTGATACTCTCGACAGGCGGTGTGCTGCTTCGTTGAGAGTGACGGAGTACATATGGGAAACCGAGTACAGTGAAGTCAATGATCTACGACTTTTGAACTTTTTGACTTTTGATTTCTGTATTATATACAGTAACAAAACTGTTTTAAAATGTATTATTTTTGCTTGTATTCTGGAGCCTCACTCAAATGGCGTGAATGAGGACCTATAGTTTATATCCTGACCCTTGGCAGTAGATTATTAATTTCAAAGACATAGCTATCAAACGTCATTTAATCTCTCTCTACGCAAAAGTAAAGCAATTTTTTACTAGATATTTGTTCTATTTCATTAGATTCTGATACTATTTCTTGAAATAAGAAACGAGATTGTAGTTAACATTTAAACACAGTATCCTGATATAAACATTTAATTGAAGACCCTAATAGCAACTGAAACGGATTAGCAATTGCTTGTGTAATCGATATTTACAGTTTCACTGATTGGATTTGTTGCTACTATGAACATACAGTAATATTGCATCTACCACAATGACAAATGAAAACTACACCAAAAGAAATATGATTTAAATTGTATACAAAATTCAGTCCATACTCGCCAAACGTCCATAAGGAAGTTCAACATTGAAGGAAACATAATTTACAACCGTATCAGCGAAATTAATTCAAGCAGAAAACAAAGATGCCTATATTGATGCGGTCCTTTTTTTTTTTAACTATCCCGAATCAACTCTCGGAAATTGTTTCAATGCTGATATTAAGAGTTGTAAGCTGCATAACTGAAATGGCAATGTCTAATACTAAATCGCATTGCCAGACAATGACTGGATTGCTGCAAATGACTAACTCCCTAGTCTGTGGTTGACCAGAGACTTGTGAAATCTTCAACTTCTACATTATAACCGTGGTGCCATTCTTCATTGGGTATGTGCCATGTGCCATAGTACCCAGCTCAGGGTATATGGGTCAACAACAGGCGATTTTAAACAAACAACAAGTAACACGTGAACATGAACCCTGATTGACTTTTCGTGATAAGAAAGCGCACATTCATGCCATGAGTTTATGATGTCCTTGACATTTACAGAGGCTTTATAGATAAACTAGAACCGCAGCCCCTTCAGAAACAACATATGTAAGCTATCCTATGGGACAATCATTTATAATCGTATGTATATTCTGATTATACTTTATATCATTATTCAATATATTCTAATTAAAAGATGACCCGAATTGAAAAGATACACACTATCACAAAGAATAATGAAGAAAATAATCTCTGTAATGAATTCGACAAAATATAATCCTGATGCATCAAAACGTTATTGCCTTGGCAATTCCTAATCGTTTTAACTACACCATTGTTTCATTGAACAACGCAATGAATACATCTGGTAGAAGTGCATTCAATCTAATAGAAAAACAGATTCCCTGAGTCGAGATCGGGTTTCAGAAAATACATAAAAATATTCTCTTTTCCATCTGAAAATAATTAAGTACAAATTCATTTACATTTGTATGATTTTTTTTATATAGCACAGCTGCAACATTTGTCTTCGTTTCTCTGTTTACCATTTGTAAAAAAAATAATTACCCATATAGGTTTCAAATTGTGTTTCATATTGTGTTCATCTTGCCATCAATTGTAATTTTTTAAACATTTTTTTCCCCGCACTGAAATAGAAAACGCTTTGCTTTATAATTTCAAATAAATTAAGTAGTTTTTTTAAAATCCATTTGTTTTGGATGTACAAATTTTTTCATATGAGTTAGCACAAGTGACAGAGAATCATTAACAGTTATTGACAAGGGGAAGGGGGTGATAAAACAATCAGCAAAAATTTATTAACGTAATATATGGATGGTAAAGGGAAATAAAGTCACATGAACAAAAAAAGGCACAAGTAGTTTATGCGGGTAGGTAATAAAGTCTATGGACTTTATTAACACTTTGTTTATGTTGGAAAACTATCAATACAGACCCGAATTCGAATGCAGAAATGTTTATCGAACCAATTCTTTTTTATGGATGTGAAACATGGAATGTAAACAAAATAATTCAAAGCGAATTAGAGGCTACAGAAATGTGGTTTATAAGAAAAAGGATGAAAATACCATGGACAGCTAAGAAAACTATTGCAGAGGATCTCATTGATGCTAGCGTAAAAATGATCAAACATTAGGGGCAGACAGTCAATATTTCTAGGGCATGTGCTGAGAAGAACACAGATTGAAGACTTAATAACCACTGGAAAGATCAAGGGGAGAAGAGATATGGGTCGACAAAGAGAAAAGCTGCTAGACGGACTAGTATTGTGGCACGGTAGGAGTTCACTAACCAAGATTATTGACAACACACGAGACAGAGAGTTGTGGAGAAAAATGATCGCCCACGCCATTCGGCACGACTCATGATTGATTAATTAATAAAGTCATAGAATTTCACCAGAAAAAAAGTCACAGGAAAGAAAGTCACAATGTTGACTAGAAAGATAGTGAAACAAATATTAAATAAGTCACCTTCCACATATATCAAGCAACTTACACTATAATTTGACATTACATTTTTAGTTAATATTTTTCATTTAACCGTTTCTTTAAATTTTCTTTCTGTTATCTCCCCTTTCTATTTAGTTTTCAATCTTTGTACTTCCAGTGATCCTCAGTTGCTTTTCTCCTTTGTTAATCGTATAGTGGTTCTCTTTGCTTCTCTGTACTTCGCTCTCCTGATTAGGTTGTTGTGTCTAGACCTCCAGTTAATATAAACTCAAATAAAGAGAAAACATTTGTTAGACAGATAACTATAAAATGATTGAACAAAAATTAACCTGCTTATCTACAGATTGTTGGACCTTCAATAGTGTGTACATCATTCATACATTAATATGAATAAGTTTAGATCATTAAAAAAGGTAAACTTTCATACATTGTCACTTCACGAACACATTCTATCTAGAAAGATCCCTCAAATCAGTTAACTCTAGACATCTTCTTCTTCTTCGTTCATTCTCAAACTCCCGCTGGATCTCCCCTACAGCAGGACCATGGTCCTACTAGACTTCCAGCAGGATTAGTCCAGATAATGGAAATGCGTTGTGTCTCCGTTTTATTTGCGCCAGTGGCCCGACACATCCGTCTTCGGCGGAAACTCTAGACATGATCCCTATTCCTTATCTAGCTAATTCATCAAAACACAAAATTATGAAAATAAAAATTGATACTAATTGTACATTCTTTGACCTTGATCTCAGCCATTTCCTAGTGAGTTAACGTTAGTCTGTAGTTTTCAGTCAAAAGGATTTTTAGATAACTTCATAATTCTCTGGATCAAAGGATAATCGATAGTAGTTGACCTCGATCCATCAGTTTAAAATCATTACTTTGTCAGACTCTTGAGGTTTGAATACAATTTACTTTTGTAAAACAGGTTGATGGAATTTACTACGAAAATCGTTGACTTCAGGTATATTCATTTTCTACTTGATTTGTTTCCCTTTTGGACTATAAATTCTCACCTACTTCAACATTTCTTGTGAGGTACAATCAATTCCGATGTAAAAAATTCCTTAGTCGCCTCTTACCACATACATGAAAGGTTACAGTGTGTCTATTATTTAATTTCCTTTCTTCCCACATACAGGGAAGGTTACAGTGTGTCTATTATTTGATTCCCTTTCTTACCACATACAGGGAAGGTTACAATGTGTCTATTATTTTATTCGCTTTTGGTCCCGGCAATCAAATAATAACCGAAAGAAAGGACGAACTAGTGTTTTTCCTTGTGACTTTTTTCGTGCTTGTTATTTGTAGTTCCTTTTTTTTATCGATGAATAATTTTCTTTTGTGACTTTTTTAACGTGTAATTGTTTTATTGCGACGTTTTTAACTATAACTTTTACCCCCCTACATTCATATGGATATACCCTTCATATCGTAGAAACTCTAACAGGTGTGCCAATGTAAAAAAAAAATTCGGTTACTGGGCCATTTCTGAGATCCACGTTTAATGACCCGTAGTTCCCACGGTTCAAAATCAACCACAAATGTTAAAGCTTTATTATTATATGATTAAACGTTAAGCAGAAGTTGCGTTTTGATGTTTTTACTTTAGTAAAAATACGTCCACAGACCGGAACTATCAACCGCTACACTCTGATAGATTTACTAAAGTGCGTTCATAAATAGTTGTCCACCGATATTTACGTTTTTCTCTGTAATTACTGAGCGTATATACTTTATATTTTGCATGAGTGCATCATTTCATAACCACTTTACAGATTTATGATTATTTATTATCTATATTGAGCGGAATTATTGCAGCAGTCGCTACCCTTGTCGTTTTTAGGTAGTAACGATTTTATTGTATGTGGAAAATAAATTTTACAGTAATTACATGTATAGGCGTATCGTACATCTTTCATAGCGTGGGTATAAATAAGATATATCGAGAATAATATCTTTCTTTCGTTGTATTGAGAATATATGCAACGAGATATATAGTCAATAGTGAAACGTTTATGAAATTAAATTATTTACGAACTAGTGAATTTAAAATAAACGACAACGAACACTGCACTTACCGTCGTCATCATCATATTTGTCCTATAATGCGTTCATACATAGTTAACCACCGATATTGTCTATTTTCTCCGTAATTACAGAACGTACATGCTTCATATTTTGCATTAATACATTATTTCTTAACCACGTTACAGAATTATGATTAATTATTATCTAAATTTAACGGATTTATCGCAACAGTCGCTACGAATGCCGTTTTTAAGGTAGTACTGATTTTATTGTATGTGGAAAAGAAATTTTACAGTAATTGCTGGTATAGGCGTATCGTTAATATGTCATAGCATGGGTAAAAATGAAGTACAGTATTCCGAATGTAATATTTTTCCTTCATTGCATTGAGATTATATGTAGCGATATATACATTTAACAGTTGGTTGGTTGGTTGCTGATCCAGCGGTTCATGGGCTCATGCCCTTTGACCTAATGCCATTAAAGGGCATTATATTGCTGGGAAGTCTGTGGATTTTCGGCCCACCCCGGGACAGAGCCAGAGAATAACTATCACACCTTTAGGAAGGTAGGTTTCAACCTATGCACTGCTTCTAGCCACTGTATCAAGATATGGTTCACTGTGCTCATTCCCCGCCACTAACTGACTACTGGTTATGCCGAACTTCTCTATTGCTCCAGGCATGCAACCAAATGTTCAAGTAAAAAGCATTGTCACGTCCTGAGTCACCTGTGCCTCTATCATGGGTTTCAGCCATATAAAATACAAGTGCTGTCAGTGTCATCCTCCCCAGTGCTGCACATTACATCTCTGGCTCCCTCCCAACCACAGAGAGTGCATACATATACGAGTATATTCAGATAAACATGAAACACATTTCAACAAAAAAATAAAATCATAATTGTATAGATGACGTGCCATGAAGCTTCTCTAAGAAGATAACCTCTGTATAACGGCATGTCATCCACTAAGGTTTTCTGCTGCATGGGTGGACCATTGGTTTGTCTAGTGGACCATTGGTGAGACCCACAGACGCAACCACATGCGTAACATTTAACAGTTAAACGTGTATATAATTGTATAATTGTGGAAGGTCTTCGCTCTGTGTACATTCTTTACCATTAACAGTAGCTCCGGTTTCAAATGCATTTCAGTAAATGGAGTATGTTCTTTTCTAAGCCATATGTTAATATTTTCCTTAGTAGATGAGGTTGTAACGATCTTATCTTCACATGCAATAACATTATGGTAGGAAGTTTGTCTATAACCAGACAGGATGGTCTATCTAATCATGGAAGTACAGTCTTTTCTATCCGATCTCTAAATATATTACCATTCATCTCAGCATGGTAGTCTCGATTATCTGTAGATTTGGAAATGAAAAGGAGTTCATCATTCTTCAAAAGAACATTTTGTCTGCGACATGCATTTGCCATTATTGATCTTTGACCTGTGCTGCTCGGTACATGTCTTGTAATAGTTTCATCTACAGATGGTCATTCCTTTTTATTATTGTGATGAGCGTTAATCAACATTATATCTGTATATACAATATCATAGGGAGCCGCGTAGCGCAGTGCTTAGCGCACTGGCTTCGCATATAAGTGGTCCTGGGTTTACAGTGGTCCTGGGATTACTCCCCAGTTGAGGAGGAAATGTTTTTCAGATCACAACGGCTTCTAGGTCGACCCAGCCTTAAATGGGTACCGGATTAATCCAGGAAATAAAGACTGCGAGGGAGAGGAGATGGCTACCGCCCTCATTGTAGAGTCTCTGAAATGTGAGATCGCTAACATTTTACACCCATAAGGCATTAATAATTGCTTCACTTATTTACAATATCATAATTTATTTTACGCATCTCCCTGATGTGTCTGAAATATTTACTTCTCATAGTTACTAAATGTGGTTTTCTCACAAGACACTTCTGCTACATGTATGTAATTTCGTTTTAGAAATGTGAATGTCGTTGTTCTTTTCTGTATACATTTTCAATGTCGTTAAATTCAAAGCTTCTTTGCAAGCCAAAAGTCTACGAATTAACCTCTGAATTATTTTCTTCAATAAAATTATCTATAACATATTTTCGTTCTCTCGTTTCTTTAAAAACAAAAACAAAACTATGGTTATCTCCGCGTAACCACCTTGATAGTGTGAAATACTATGAAATAGAGTTCTGCATCGTGCCTTTTGTGAAAAATATTTGTACAATCTCATAATTATACTTTTTAGTGCAATGAATTTAACTTTAAAAGACATGTTTGTATTATAGTTTGCAAAATACAACAATAAACAAATTATACGCAATTTTCTTCATTGACAAAAATATGGTAGCTTTCAATGTAAACCCGTCTATTATTACGACTATCACAAGAAAAGTATTGCTACATTAAAAACGGCATTCGTAGCGACTGCTGCGATAAATCCGTTAAATGTAGATAATAATTAATCATAATTCTGTAACGTGGTTAAGAAATAATGCACTCATGCAAAATATGAAGCCTATACGTTCAGTAGTTACGGAGAAAATAGACAATATCGGTGGGCAACTATTTATGAGCGCACTATAATTGTTTACTGTGCATGTTTCTGAGCCATAAACTAATATAGAATAAATGTAGCATTTTACAATTCTCACTTTTGATTTACAATTCTTCTTCTTGTTTGTAATTTGTTTAGATGCTAATATTATCCTTATGAAATTGAAAGTACTTTTAACTATTCCTATTCTCCTTTAAACTTCTGTTTCACATCTGCAATCATTTGTGCTTATGTATCCAAGATATTGATAATGTTCTACATGTAGTTTCTCTCCATGTAATTCGATGTTTAGCACCTGTTATCCTGTGACATTGCTGATTATCATGGTTTTGTTTTTTGGATGTTTATATCCAATCCCTTTCGCTGAAGACGGATGTGTCGGGCCATTTGTGTAAATAAAACGGCGACACAACACATTCCCATTCTCTGGACTACATCCTGCTGGAAATTTAGTAGGACCATGGTATTGCTATAAGGGACATCAAGCGGGAGTTTGAGAATGAACGCTGAAGAAGAAGAATTCACTCCACTGGGTGTTAGTTATCATACGAAGACGTTTGTTCTCGAAACTCAGTAATTTCTTTTCTGAAGATAAAGAGCTTTTCCAGCTCTCAGATCCATATGATAGCACCGGAATAACGCAGGAATTATATAAGTGCATTTTTGTGCGTGTGCTGATTGACTTTGATCTCCAGATATTAGACAGCCTGTTAAAGGAACTTGATGCTAGTGCAATGCGAGTTGTAATTTCTGTCATGACATCACCGTCGAGTGTTAATTTGCTTCCTAGATAGGAGAATTTGGGTACCTTTTCAAGTTGTTGTCCATTTAAAGTAATTACGTTAGGTGAATTGGTAAGTCCATAATTTTTGTTATTGATGAGTTGATTTGGAGACCTATTTGTCCTGCAATGAGTTTTAATCTATCAGTTTTTGTTTGTGCATCTTGATGGTTTTCACTCAATAGTGCAAGATCATCGGCAAAATCCTCTTCTTCTAGTGTTGTTTTGTTTATCCATTTGATTCCTAAATTTGCGTTTGATGTGTTTTTTAGCATTGCCCAGTCAAGTGCGATATTGAATAGTAATGAAGACATACGGCAGCCGTGTTTAACACCAGTAATCACAGGGAACCATTCTGAATTGTCTTTTATGTTCGAACACAGCATTTTGAGTTGGTATAGAATGATTTTATCACATTTATATAATATTTTTGGAATCCTATACTTTTTTAATTTCCCAAAGCAATGGTTGATGGATTCTGTCGAAGGCTTTTTTGAAAATCAACGAAATTTATTATGAGATTAGATCTAAATTCTAGATAATTTTCAATTATTGTTTGAAGAGTGAATATATGGTCTAAAGCCTGATTGCTCGTCTCTAAGTCTTTTGTCTAAGGATGACTTTAATCTTGCAAGCATCACCTTACAAAGAATTTTACCAGGTACGGATAGCAGTGTGACACAGTTATCACAAGTCTCCTTTTTTTGGTAGTTTGATAATGATACCATTTTTCCATTGGTGGGCTGGGCATTCGTTTTTCCAAATCATATTGAAAATATCCAGTAAAAATGACAAGGTATTATCATTTGCTGCTTTTAACATTTCACTTGTGATGTCATCTTGACCTGCTGTTTTATTGTATTTTATTTTCTTAATGGTTTGTTTTACCTCTTCAAGGGTGAAATTTTCTATCGAAGCCTCTAATGGTGGAATTGTCTCCTCTTCTTCTAGTTTTGTAGTAGATTGGGGTGGTGTTCTGTTAAGAAGATCTTGGAAATGTTCAGCCCATCTTTTCTTTTGTTGCTCAGTTGTTGTTAGAACTTTGCCATTTTTGTCTTTAATAGATGCGTTTGGGATAAGTGGCTGTTTGCACAGTTGTTTGGCTATGTGGTGTAGTACCTTGCTGTTGTTGTGTTTTGATGCTGATTCAACTTCCAATGCAAAGTTGTTTATATAAATGTGTATGTCCTTTCTAGCGCTTGCTTTAACTTCCTTGTCTAAAAATGCGTATGTGAGTCTGTTTTGTTTCTCGTCTTGAGTGGTTTTTGCACCGAATATTTTATGCTTCGTCTGTTTACGGTGTTGGAGTTTTGACTGAGTGTCCTCGCTTATCCATTTCTTCTTCTTGTTTTGTATGAGACCGGCTGTACCCAAAGTAGCATTTATTGCAGTATTTCTAAAATTGTTCCATTTTTTTTCTATGGATGTTATGGGATTTACTAATTCTGATGGCTTATCTAAGTGTACCTCTTTATCTAAGTGAACTACAAGAGCTATTCATCGATAACAAAAATTATGGACTTCACCAATTCACTTAACGTAATTACTTTAAATGGACAACAACTTGAAAAGGTACACTTAGTAATTAATAATTCCTATTAATTATTGATTTTGGTGTTGTACTCTTCTTGTAAATCCCTTTTATAATAGTCATCGTGTATCGATTTTTCTGTGGTAGGTGGTCTTTTGATGTTCTTCAAGTACTAAAAATAATAATGCTATTATTATTAGTGGTAGTATTATTGATTCCACTAAGCCTGGATCACCACTTTCATTATTCAGATCTGCACCAAGATATAAATAAATAGGTCATCCGTAGAATTTGATCCGGTTACGTCAGTAAGGATATAAATTTTAACATGTGAAGATCTTAAACCAGCAAATATCAAGAGACAGGTATAATCAGAATCCAGACATCACGGTTTAGTTAGTAACAGACAAGAATGTGTTTCCTTCCAGTTCTTGTTTGTGAACTTGATTATGAATGACATGTACGCCGAATCATAGATTATCTTTATAATTTTTAATCAATATATTTTACCACTTTGTTAATATCATTTCTAAGTTTGATAACTTCTAGCAAGTCTGATAAACCGGTATATTACTTATACGAGATCCATCATCATCAGGTAGCCTATCCTGGACATGTTGTAGCAGTCATTAGAGCCTTTCAAAACAACTGTCTACTGTTGCTACTACTACTACCTACTACAGCTAGTGCTACTATCTTATACAACTACTACTGCTACTATCTTATACTACTACTACTGCTACTATCTTATACTACTACTACTGCTACTATCTTATACTACTACTACTGCTACTATCTTATACTACTACTACTGCTACTATCTTATACAACTACTAGTGCTACTATCTTATACTACTACTACTGCTACTATCTTATACTACTACTACTGCTAATATCTTATACTACTACTACAGCTAGTGCTACTATCTTCTACTACTACTACTACTACTACTAGCTTCTACTACTACAACTACTACTAGCTTCTACTGCTACTACTACTAGCTTCTACTACTACTACTAACTTCTACCTACTACTACTACTACTACTACTACTACAGCTACTGCTACTATCTTCTACTACTACTACTACTACTACTACTACTGCTACTATCTTCTACTACTACTACTACTACTACTACTACTACTACTACTACTACTACAGCTACAGCTACTATCTTCTACTACTACTACTACTACTACTACTACTACTGCTACTACTAACTTCTACTACTACTACTACTACTAACTTCTACTACTACTACTACTACTACCTACTACTACTACTACTACTACTACTACAGCTACTGCTACTATCTTCTTCTACTACTACTACTACTTCTGCTACTATCTTCTACTACTACTACTACTACTGCTACTACTACTACTACTACTACAGCTACAGCTACTATCTTCTTCTACTACTACTACTACTACTACTAATACTACTACTATCTTCTACTACTACTACAGCTACTGCTACTATCTTCTACTACTACTACTACTACTACTACTACTAGCTTCTACTACTACTACTACTACTACTAACTTCTACTACTACTACTACTACTAGCTTCTACTACTACTAATTCTACTGCTACTAACTTCTACTACTACTACTACTACTACTACTACTTCTACTACTAACTTCTACTACTACTACTACTTCTACTACTAACTTCTACTACTACTACTACTACTACTACTACTACTACTACTACTAACTTCTACTACTACTACTACTACTAGCTTCTACTACTACTACTACTTCTACTGCTACTATCTTCTACTACTACTACAACTACTGCTACTATCTTCTTATACTACTACAGCTATTGCTACTAACTTCTACTACTACTACGACTGCTTCTACTACTCCTACCTGCTACTATTAAATCTGCTACTACTACTCCTATCTGCTACAACTACTACTTCAACTGCTCCTACCTATTGCTACTACTATAACTATTAATACCCCTACCTGCTACTACTACTACCAATAATGCTACTGTAACTACCTATTCAATCTTCCTGTTTAAGTGTGTGTAATATTCATGTAATATTTGATATCATGCGTCCATTTTCTCGGTGGCCAACTGTTTTCCCCTACTACACTGGCATCATACCCTCAATTATGGCCTTCTTTAAGCTGTCATGTTGCTTGAAATGTCCAAAATATTGTAATTTTCTAGAGAACATTGTTCTTTAGACAGTTTTTTCTCCTTCTTGTACTTTTAATTCTCTCAGAATGTCCTCATTGGTGATCTTTGCATGGATCATGGTATTTTGAGATTTTTTGTAATATTTTATTTCAGATGCTGCAGTTTTGATTTTCATGTTATTGGTTATTGTCCGTATTCATATATTATAACTATGAATATACAGGCACTACGAAAACTTAGTTTTGTTATTTTATTGCAGTCTTGCCAAATTATTTCATTTGTATCAGTTTATTTGATGCGATGGTCAACCTTCGCCTGACTTCTTCATAGAAAATACTGTCGCTGCTTATAAGAAAACTAAGGTATTCGAAACTAGTAACTAGTTCTAGTTCTCTGTTATTGATCGAGAGCGTATTAATGTTCACACATTCTGTCATGATTTCTTGGCATAGCTACGTTCAGCAATTTGCCGTTTCTTTCTGAATGATTCTGGTCGCTTACCAGATTGTTCCTGGTGCGACTTGTAGAAACAATCTGGTAAACCTCGTGGTGCACCTGATACTATCTATCTGTAACGATATTTAGGCGTGTCTGTGGCCTACCAAATATTTACCTTTGTATGAAGATATTTAGGCGTGTCTGTGGCCTACCAAATTTAATTTTTAATTTCCCAAATCAAAACACTGTGACGCGCATTACATTTACGAGAGCCTCCAAATAAAGTAGCTGAGGTTTGTGAAACTTCGTCATGCGCATGCATGCTTACATTGAAGGTCTCATTAATTCACTACCTACAGATCCCGATATTATTATTAATGAGGCCCCCTAAAATTTGTGAACAGTTGCAGTTGACACATGCTGGAGAGATAAGCCAAGGTTTGGCTGCTGTTAATACCAAGGTTGCCAAGTAGTTGATTCTATTTATACTAGCTACATTTTAAGCACAGAAAAACGCACAAACTCTTAAATTGTGTGAAAGCATTGCTGCATACATTATAACAAGAGCTTAATGTGAAAGCGACTGAAAGATATAATTATAATAACCGCATAGAAAGATTAATGTGTATGATGTCTCTTCACTGTGGATGTCTCTTCACTGTGGATGTCTCTTCACTGTGGATGTCTCTTCACTGTGGATATGTTGAGAGATCTCTGGGGAGTATCATTTGGTTTATGGAGGTACTTGCTATGAGTACCTAAGATTACTCTAGGTAGGCAGCGTGCCATTTCGTTGATGGGAACGGTACATGTGGTAAACTCGAGTATAATTAAGTCAATGGTCTACACCTGTTCAACCTTTTTCCTTTTCTTGATTTGGTTTTAACAGAAACAGGAGAATCAAGTCAACCACAGACAACATTATATCATATCAGCAGATTTTCATAATTTCTTTAATTTAAACAAGCACTTATGTAAAATTGAGTACATTTTTTTTTTTACTAAAACACAAAATGGCAGTAATTGCCTCCGAAACATAGATTTTATTGCGACATTACATAATGATGAAATTTGACCATCAAATAGTCAAAGAAAACAACGATGGCCCTCACACTATTAAAGCATTGCCAATAGCTATATATATATATATATATATATATATATATATATATATATATATATATATATATACACACACACGAATACTTAGTACTGTGAATGTGTTCGTGTGTTTTGTAAATTCTACTGGTGTTATATTTCCTATATGGACAATGTTTAAGCAGGAATGTATGCATGTCATATAGAATCAGGGCCGTATATATATATATATATATTTTTCGTAAAGTGGAGGATTACCTTTAAAAAAATTTATTTCTTCTATTTAAAGAAAAGGTTTTCGGGGGGTTTTCTACATTTTCGTGAAGTTTATTGTGACGTTTTATGGAAATATCCGTTAAAAGTGTGAAAGGGTGGTTGAGTCATCAAGCCTCCTCCCTCAACCCACTCCCTTATGTATAGACTTGTATATAGAAATATTAGAAAATTGTATCGCAAGGCTTACACTGCCGACAACATTTAAATCTATTAGCACTATGACAGAAACCAAAGTTAAGCGATCTAGTAACAGATCAGGATAAAAGTGGCTAGTCACATTTCTGTACAAACTGATGTCTACGTTAAGTTATCGTTAGTTTATTCACCTCACGTCTTCGTCTGTTTGTATTATTCATGTGTTTTCAGGAAATAATCAAATCCCGAAGAGATTAAGAATGGTCCAGTAGCTCCAGGAAACCAGACACTTCGGTACAGTGGGCAGAATGTTTATTCTATATTTTTACAATTAGATGTCTTCTGTGATCTGAAATTTCTCATTTAATTCTATAAGAGCAAATGTATAATTTGTATTAAACAAAGATATTATCTTGTATACAAGACTATTATTATTCCATCACTATGATACCAGTGCCAAACCTGGACAATGACAGCACAAGACAAAAGAACAATAGTGATAACAGAAAGGACATGTTTACGAAGAAATGACATGTCTCTGGGTGTCATTAAGAGGTAGAATTAGAAACGATAACATCAGACAGATAACCAAAACAATACCAGTATTGGAACACATCAAAAGACAACAGATCAAATGGTTTTCACACGCTTCCAGACTACCGACATATAGCATGCCACAAATGGCCATGACACATAGACATAACGGTCATAAAGCCAGAGGCAGACCATATAAAAGATGGATCACAGAAATCAAAGAAGCCACAGGAACAAGCTTACAAACAGCGCACAAGAAGGTCATCTCCAGAGAACTCTTCCACCCCTGACGCCGGAAGGCAAACAAAGGACACAGCGTATAGAAAGATAGATGGATAGATAGATAGATTATCTTGTATATTTTCTAACATTCACGAAAACAACTATCTCAAAAAGATAGTTGGGAAATTTGTATACGTTTAGTAATATTCATGAAAAATACATTAAAATATTGGGTGTGCGTCTGTGACGAGGTCGATAGCGATACCTGCAGCAGCGAAAAAAAATGTCAAGCGTGCGTGATTATTGTTAGATTTTATGTTGGTGTCCAATGTGCAGTACGGGAACCTGTTCTGTCGTACATCTGACCCACTAGCGACATTACTAAAGAATGTCCATGTTCAGTGAAAGTGGTAAAACACTAAGCGTATTAGTTACCATACCGAAGTCGGATGTGTACATGCCATTAGAGCAAATAAAATGAATTTCCGTGGAATACATCCTGCTGGAAATCTAGTAGAATCATTGTCCTGCTAAAAGAGATATCCACTGGGAATTTGAGAACGAACAAAAAAAAATACACCAAATAAATTAAACAATTCTTTAAAAAGATGGTTATGATGAGTTCAGAATGCAAACAGTTTGATGCCGAAGGTGCTTGATGTGTCTCAGCAGTACCCTGTCACTATAATCAAATTGCAGCAGTGACTCTCATACTTGTGTATATCACCGTCCCGTTTCTATATATACTATCCATAACCTTCTTTTCTATAGATTATATAAGCCAGAGGAAGCGTAATAATGTAATATTAGGGATCCATAAAAACTGACTATATGTACATGCCATCTACTAAGTATTTTCTGCTGCATGGTGCTGGGTCTAATGGACGTGAGACATTCAGACCTTTCTCATGTGGCCTATTGGTGCTGGGTCTGATGGACGTGAGACATTCATACCTTTCTCATGTGGCATATTGGTGCTGGGTCTGATGGAAGTGAGACATTCAGACCTTTCTCATGTGGAATATTGGTGCTGGGTCTGATGGACGTGAGACATTCAGACCTTTCTCATGTGGAATATTGGTGCTGGGTCTGATGGACGTGAGACATTCAGACCTTTCTCATGTGGAATATTGGTGCTGGGTCTGATGGAAGTGAGACATTCAGACCTTTCTCATGTGGCATATTGATGCTGGGTCTGATGAACGTGAGGCATTCAGACCTTTCTCATGTGGCCTATTGGTGCTGGGTCTGATGGACGTGAGACATTCAGACCTTTCTCATGTGGCATATTGGTGCTGGTTCTGATGGAAGTGAGACATTCAGACCTTTCTCATGTGGCATATTGGTGCTGGGTCTGATGGAAGTGAGACATTCAGACCTTTCTCATGTGGCATATTGATGCTGGGTCTGATGGACGTGAGACATTCAGACCTTTCTCATGTGGCATATTGGTGCTGGGTCTGATGGAAGTGAGACATTCAGACCTTTCTCATGTGGCATATTGGTGCTGTTTAGGCTATACAAAAAGTAATGGATTCTGGTGGAACATGTATTGAACAATTTCACAATTTTACAGCCATGTTTTTTATAATGTAAAATAGCACAATTAGATGTTAAAGAAAAAATTTCCACTTCCACACCGATACATCACAGCGATGATGTTGTGGTATTTTTACATACATTCGTTGTGGTGAGACTAACGGAATATTAGGGATTATGCTATAGCAGCATAGTTGTTAAAGGTAATGTCAGGACCCACAGCACAAACTTGCCGTCGGTAATGAAGATAATTTATCTCCTCATGTACTAATGGACAGCAACGTTTGCGTCGGGTGGCCAGTTCCCGTCCTCGCTATGTTTACCTTCCCCAACTCATGCGATAGGTACCCATTTACAGCTGGATCGACGGGAAGAGCGGTCATGTCATGCGAGAAATCATAAGTCGAATGTGTGTGTGTGTGTCCGGAAGAGGTTTCTAACCTGCCACGCTGTAACCCGTTGACATTAAGCAAGCTCATTATCAGCTAGGCCACCTCGCGCCTTAAAGTTGAGATTATGTTAACAGCAAAGTAGAGATTATGCTAAAACAGCAAAGACAAGATTCTTATGACAGCAAAGTAGAGATTATGTTATAACAGCAAAGTAGAGATTTCAGTAGATAACAGCAAAGTAGTAGTTACATCATGTGTTGCCGGGGCGGGAGAGTGGAGAAAAGAATAACAACACTATTTACCTTCCATTCATGTCGTAATAGACGACTAAGGAGGTTATGGGTGGAGGCGGCTGTCCCTTTTTTATCCATATAGGGTTAAAAGGGTCAAAATAACGCAAAGCCGTGCTGAAGTCTAATGCGTCAGGCCGATATGCGCAGATATCGCAGCAATGCTGTTAACCATGACACAACGCATTCTTTTATCTGGACTACACTCTGCTAATCTGCAGCAGTTTGAGAATGAATGCAGAAGAAGAAGAGAGTATGTTATTGCAGCATCGCTGAGATTATGTTACAGAAAATTGTAACTAGCAGACAAGGAGATTACGGAACTACCTCCGATCAAATTTATAATTACATTAACGTATATAGCCATGTATACACCCAGGCTGTTGTGCTCCGGAACTATATGTCTGACAGTGGAACATGTTCAACGTATTGTATATACATCATTCCCGTAACAAGACAAAACCAAGACTTTTAATCCTTCTCAAGATTTCTCTAGAGATACAAGTTGCAGCGTCGGGTAACAACCCGAAATTGGAAATTGGTGGGGTAACACAGGGCAAATATCAAAATAAACAGAAATAAGTGTTCGAGTTACCAAAATAAGTCGATAAAGCAACCTATCAGGGACTTATTTTGGTAACACGAATATCTATTTCTGTTCATTTTAACCAAGGTTTCCCTGTTTTTCAATCAAGACAACGGATACTTAAACAGAGTAACACTGACCAAAGACGCCTGGTACAACCGTTGTCCTTTCGCAATAATTGCTATAATCTAAATCAGCAAAGATCACTCTATTCAGGTCGCTAGTGTTAAGTATACTTTTATACGGATGCGAAAGCTGGAGACTTAATGAAGGCACGGAAACAAGAATTCAAGCTTGTGGAAACAAGTACTAAAGACGTTTGCTAAGGTTAGTTACATAGCACACAAGAATAAATATATTCTTCCAGCAGCAAATAAACACACTTTCAAGTTATCAAGAACCACTTTTAACAGTGGTGAAATAGTGTAAGGTTGTTTGGTTTGAACATGTAAAGAGGCACGTCTCATTTTCTAAAATCATTTTGATAGGAATAGTCGATGGAGAAGGATAAGAGGCGGTAAAAAGGTGAATTAATAACATCAAGGAATAGTCTGGACATGAAATGTATATAGTGCTTCGAATGGCTTAGGATAAAAGAGTATAGAGGGCATTTGTGCTGATGTCTCGAGTTTTATTAAAACAATTTTTATACCAACGCTGTATTACCAAGCCAAACATGGACAACGACAGCACAAGATGAACGTAAACTTGCGACAGCTGAAATGAAATGCTTGCGCAGAATCCTAGGAATATCGGTGAGAAATGAAGACATTAGACAAAGATCCGGTACCACCTGTAATATATTAATAGATAACAGATAAAATGATTTTCGCACATCAGCAGACTACCATCAGACAACATACCACAGCAAGCTATTCTACACAGATACAGCGAGGGCAGACCTAGAGGCCGTCCACGAAAACGATGGACCACCGAAATAAAAGAGGCGAAAAACTCCACAATATACTCAGCACACAAGAGGGCCATCTCCAGAAAACTATTTTAACCCTGAAGCTGAAAGGCAACAAAGGGTTTAGCGAATAGATAGTCTCGAGTTTAATGGTAAAATAATATTTGATAAAACAGAAGCACTCACAAGATGGGCAGATTATGTAACAGAACTGTTTGACGACCAATGGAACAAAAAACCAACAATACACAACAATGATGGACCAGCAATACTGAAATCAGAAGTAGAACATGCAATAAATTCAATAAAATGTGGAAAAGCTGCAGGCTCTGACAACATAACAGCAGACATAATAAAAACTCTAAATGAATTTGGTGTAGATACTATCACAGAAATTTGCAATGACATATACGAAACAGGCCATATACCTAAAGACCTAATATCATAAATATTCATACCACTACCTAAGAAGCTCAGGGCTGTGGACTGTACAGAATATAGAACAATAAGTCTAATGAGCCATATAACTAAAATGCTTCTCAAGATAATACATGAAAGAATTAAGAACAAGATAGACACGGAGGTCGGTGAAGAACAATTCGGTTTTAGGAAAAACAAAGGAACCAGAGAAGCTATACTGAGTATCCGGCTAGTGATAGATAAATATATAGAAGTCCAAAAAAGTATCTATATTTGCTTCATAGACTACAGCAAGACCTTTGACAGAGTCCAACATGAAAAATTAATCAAATGTCTTCAAGATATAGGCATAGATGGAAAAGACATCAGGCTGATTAGAAATATATATTGGGAACAAACTGCATCAATAAGGTGTGAAAACAGCTACTCTCCATACATAGAAATAAGAAGAGGGGTAAGACAAGGATGCATTTTATCACCAAGCCTATTTAATATCTACACAGAGAATATCTTTAAAAATATAGAAGAAATACCAGGACTCAAGATCAATGGGAAAATAATAAACAACATTAGATATGCAGATGACACTGTTCTTTTGGCAGAAAGTGAACATGAACTACAAAGACTAATAGATCAAGTCAATAAATCAAGTAATGAATATGGACTGGATATAAACATTCAAAAAACAAAAACCATGATAATCAGCAAAGACACAGAAGAACAGGAGGTAAACATAAACATACAGGGAGAGAAACAACAAGTAAAACAGTATCAATATCTTGGACACATAGTCACAAATGATGGCAGATGTGAAACAGAAGTTAAAAGGAGAATAGGAATGGCTAAAAGTACCTTCAATGACATGAGGAAATTATTAATATCTAAACAAATTACAAACAAGTTAAAAATGAGAATTATAAAATGCTACATCTATTCCATATTAATGTATGGCTCAGAAACATGGACACTAAATAAACAATTACAAGACAAAATTGATGCCTTTGAGATGTGGGTATATAGAAGAATAGGGAGAACATCATGGAAAGAGAAGAAAACAAATAAAGAGGTGCTAAAGACACTTAATATGAAGAAAGAACTACTAAGAGAAATAAAGATCAGGCAAATAAAATACTTTAGACACATTAAAAGACATGACACCCTATTGAAGACCTTACTTGAGGGTAAAGTCAAAGGGAAGCGAGCAAGAGGTAGGCAGAGATACAAATGGGAGAGTAACATTACACGATGGACAGGTTACAGTCTAGCAGAGTGCACCACCAAGACAAGAGACAGGAGATGTTGGAGATACGTTGCAGCCAATATTCGTTGCGGAGACGGCACTTGATGATGATGAGTCTCGAGTTTGATAATCCCTATAACACTAACGGGTGTATGCGTCTTATTATATTATTATTAATCTAATTTTGGACCAGACCATAAAGTCACAAATAAAGTCACACATAAAGTCACACATGAAGTCACACATAAAGTCACAGATAAAGTCACACATAAAGCCATAGATAAAGTCACACATAGTAACACATAAAGTCACAGAAATAGTCACACATAAAGTCACAGATAAAGTCACACATAAAGTCACAGATAAAGTCATACATAAAGTAACACATAAGTCACATATAAAGCCTCACAAAAAGTCACACATAAAGCCACACATAAAGTCACACATAAAGTCACAGATAAAGTCACATATAAAGTCACGCATAAAGTCACACATAAAGTCACACATAAAGTCAAAGATAAACTCACACATAAAGTCACAGATAAAGTTACACATAAAGCTACAAAAGGATAAGACACACCACAGCCGGATATAACCACCACACATTAGACAAAGACACCACACATTGCCTGATCTAATGCCGGGTATATCCATCACACTACAGCCGGATATAACCAACATAACACAGCCGGATATAACCAATATAACACAGCCGTATATAACCAAAATAACACAGACGGATATAACCAACATAACACAGACGGATATAACCAACATAACACAGACGGATATAACCAATATGGCACAATTAGATATAACCAACATAACACAGCTGGATATAGCCAACATTACACAGACGGATATAACCAACATAACACAGACGGATATAACCAACATAACACAGACGGATATAACCAACATAACACAAACGGATATAACCAACATAACACAGACGGATATAACCAACATAACACAGACGGATATAACCAATATGGCACAATTAGATATAACCAACATAACACAGCCGGATATAGCCAACATTACACAGACGGATATAACCAACATAACACAGACGGATATAACCAACATAACACAGACGGATATAACCAATATGGCACAATTAGATATAACCAACATAACACTGCCGGATATAGCCAACATTACACAGACGGATATAACCAACATAACACAGACGGATATAACCAACATAACACAGACGGATATAACAAACATAACACAGACGGAAATACCAACATAACACAGACGGATATAACCAACATAACACAGACGGATATAACCAATATGGCACAACAAGATATAACCAACATAACACAGACGGATATAACCAACATAACACAGACGGATATAACCAACATAACACAGACGGATATAACCAATATGGCACAACAAGATATAACCAACATAACACAGCCGAATATAGCCAACATTACACAGACGGATATAACCAACATAACACAGACGGATATAACCAACATAACACAGATGGATATAACCAACATAACACAACCGGATATAACCAATATAACACAATTAGATATAACCAAAATAGTACAGACGGATAAAACCAACATAGTACAGACGGATATAATCAACATAACACAACCGGATATAACAAATATAGCACAATTAGATATAGCTAACATAGCACAGAAGAATATAACCAATATAGCACAATTAGATATAACCAACATAGCACAGACGGATATAACGAATATAGTACAATTAGATATAACCAACATAACACAGTCGGATATAACCAATATAGTACAATTATATATAACCAACATAACAGCCGGATATAACCAATATAGCACAATTAGATATAACCAACATAGCACAGACGGATATAACGAATATAGTACAATTAGATATAACCAACATAACACAGTCGGATATAACCAATATAGTACAATTATATATAACCAACATAACAGCCGGATATAACCAATATAACACAGACGGATATAACCAATATAACACAATTATATATAGCCAACATAGCTCAGACGGATATAACCAACATAACACAGACGGATATAACCAACATAACACAGACGGATATAACGAATATAGCACAATTAGATATAACCAACATAGCACATACGGATATAACCAACATAACACAGACGGATATAACCAATATAGCACAATTAGATATAACCAACATAACACAGACGGATATGATGATGTTCGTCCGTCGTAATCGACGATGACCAAAAACTCAACCATAATAATAATAAAAATAAATAATAAAAATAATAAAAGTTAATAGTGCGTTTTTTAATGACTAGTAAGTCCAATGTGCGCACAAAATGTTATTTTACAGAATTAGAGAAATGACTAGCGCTGAAGTTTGTTTATAGTGTGGAAGAGTTGCGCTAATCGTCAACCACACTCTCCTGAGTTTTATCTTGGTCCAGTGGCAAGACAATGTCGAGACAACTGGGAGAAAATCAAGTGTAGTGGATGACCAGAGCGTACTATGTGTGTAACTGTGCCCTATGCTGTCCACACAGCTCTGCTGTTAGCGCCTATGTACCCGTTGAGTTACCTGCCAACTTCTTCCGAGTATTTCGCAGCAAACAGACTTTTTAAGCCTAGGTAGACAAAGCCTTTGTTAACAATACTAGGTTGGCTTATTTCTTAGCTCTGTGAGTGTCCATAATAGCTACAGTGTGTCGCCCAATATCACATCGACTGTAACAGGTTGACACCGTGTAAAAATAGGCAGGCCCTATAATTACAGGCCCTATTTTTACACGGTCAGTGAACCAGCCCCAGCGGCGAGACTCGTAGTTCACCAAATGAGATGTTTGTATACGATTGACAATAACGAAAAAACTATGTTTCTCCTTTGTCAACGACCGAATCTTGCAGATAGCAACATTAAAGTGCGCAAACATATCTATTTATCACTTGAGTACACAATTAAACAAAACAACCAGCACAATCCACGAAATTCGAATCACATACAGTGAGACACAAAAATCGCGACTATCATGGTCGCCATCTTGGACAACTTCCACAGACGGATATAACCAACATAACACAGACGGATATAACCAATATAGCACAATTAGATATAACCAACATAACACAGTCGGATATAACCAATATAGTACAATTAGATATAACCAACATAACTGCCGGATATAACCAATATAACACAGACGGATATAACCAATATAGCACAATTAGATATAGCCAACATAGCACAGACGGATATAGCCAACATAGCACAGACGAATATAACCAACATAGCTCAGACGGATATTACCAAGGTAGCACAGACGGATATAACCAACATAACACAGACGTATATAACCAACATAGCACAGACGGATATAACCAATATAACAAGACGGATATAACCAATATAACAGACGGATATAACCAACATAACACAGACGGATATAACCAACATAACACAGACGGATATAACCAATAGAACAGACGGATATAACCAATATAACAGACGGATATTACCAATATAACAGACGGATATAGCCAACATAGCACATACGGATATAACCAACATAACACAGACGGATATAACCAATATAACACAGACGGATATAACCAATATATCACAATTAGATATAACCAACATAGCACAACCGGATATAGCCGACATAGACTCTGGTCTTATAGTGAAAGTGGCTTGCCAATGAAAATAGATACTTTAATCCAGTAAATCATTTTCTTCTTCTTCTCGTACGCAGTTTAACATGTATAAACAGAAAGTCTAGTTTTCTTAATACATGCTGCTGTATTTGAAAATTCCTCAGTTCTTCCTCACAGTTTTCTGCGGGTATCCGTCTCTATGGGTCAGTGTTCCTTCCTTAACTGGTGCAGTGTAATGCATTCTAGTATGATGTATTCCTCGATCTGTGCTGCCTGTCGTCATGTACACATAGGAGATGGAACTAATCTTAGTCTATTTACGTGACTGTTTAGTCTGTTGTGTTCTGTCTTAATGCAGGAGATAATAACCTTCTGATATATGATAAGATAATGAAAGATGTCTTCTAGGTGGTTGATCTTCCTAATATATTTGTTGAATGTCCCTTTTTCGTGGTAAAAAAATTTGGTAGCATATCCTATCCAGGACGTAGCTATCAACCCAGCATTTGTTGGCTGTGGTGATTTTCTAGGCAGTATAAATACGTTCAGTAGGTTGCCATTGCTTTCTGAACGGTCCTTTCTGCACGGTCCGGATGCAGGTCCTTGCCTGTGGTGAGGACCGAACTCGGTACATTTGCCGTCACAGACGCGCTCTGTACCACAGAGCCAGACGGTTTTTATATGTGCTCCATCTTATGCTAGATTATCTGCCTCTTTTCATTTCTTGTTATGTCACAGTGGGATGATATCCAATATAATACTACCTGTCTTTTGATGTTGACTTCTCGTATGACTTCCTCCAGGTCTCGCAGTTTATCGAATGTAGGACAGATATTGCCGAAGAAACACCATCTGTTGATATTGATCATATAAGAATGAAACACACAGACAAAGGAGAGATAACATATTTTATGCTAACACGATTTAGTTATTCTTAATAGGAGATTGTGGTTCACCGAAAGACAACCCGCATTACATTTTATTTAAAAAGCTATAATATAACTAAATTGGACTAACACTCACAGTTGTGAAGAGAATACCTTACCATAAGAGATATTTATATAAAAATGAGAGATGGCTAAACAGCTTTCACATACGATGTTTATGTAGAATTCTTGAAGTTAGGTAGAACAGTCACTAACACTGATATATTAACCAGAACAATCAATATCACTTTATATTCTATGTTCATTCTGTGCAGACTCATAGCCTATGGTTGGGACACACTAAGAGTAGTGCGGAAGTGGATGGAAAATGGCAGGATACCGTTATATTTTATGTATGACCAAGTAAAGTCTGAGAAAAGACTCGGAGTCGACATCTACCTTGGTACAATGTATGCAAATTGGACATGTATAATGCAGACATTGATACATAATTATGAGAATATGGTGCATGCAACAGGATAGATTGTGTTTCATAGAGGAAATAAACAAATGGTACATATATAAAAGAGAAAGTGATAGCAGTTAGTTCAAGGACTGCCCGCGTGTTGCCGGAGCCCGAAAGGCGAGCAAAGAATAGCAACACTGTTTACCTTCCATGCATGTTGTAAAAGGCGACTAAGGAGGTTATGGGATGAAGTTGGCTGTTCCATACCACATAGGGTCAGAGACCCAAAGCCATGCTGAAGTCAGATGTGTCAGGCCGAAAGGCGCAGATATTACAGCAATGCTGTAAACCATGACACAACGCATTCCGTTCTCCGGAATACATCCTGCTAATCTGCAGGAGTTTGAGAACGAACGCAGAAGAAGAAGTTCAAGGGTTGCAAGCTTAAGAAGACACACAATAGCACAGCTAGGTAATGCGTGGGCCCGTGATTCCCGCACATACTGTGGAAGACTGCGGCTGAGATTTATCTTGTGAGTCGCATCTATCATCACCATAGATTACAGCTGGCACCAATCAGTCTTTCTAGACCATTGTATTGTTGTGATATAATAAATATTATCACAATCGATTTAGTGGAGGAGTTGTTAGTTAGTCAGTTGAATCACGATTGATTCAGTGGAAGAGTTTTTAGTTAGTTTAAAAAATACAACTGTGTTTAACATGCTGGTAATTCGAGAGAAGACGCAATAGTGACTCCTAAACTAGACGTATTAGTGACAACTAAATTAGACGCATTAGTGACACCTAAACTAGAAGCATTAGTGACAACTAAATTAGACGCATTAGTGACACCTAAATTAGAAACATTAGTGACGATGCAATATACAAAAATGCAATGTCACTTACAGGATAAGTCTCATTCATTTATTACTATTGATATATTCCAGACAGAAAGTAAACGATATTATTATTGTTTGCTTGGTAGAGAGGAACACTTATTCTAATGGTGTAGTGCTACAAGAACATCTGGGGCAAATAATAGTTATCGGTATAGAAAGAACATTCTTTTCCATTGGATACTATAGAAGTAAGTCTTCAAACAATATATCACCAAAACAAGAAAAAGGAAACATTGATAATTTGACAAAGATATGATCAGACTTGACTTTTGATAAATATGTGATTAAACTTGATATTGTGACAAAAATGTGATCAGATTAAATTTCATATAAATATGTCATCAGATTTGATATTTTGACAAACATGTGATCAGATTAATTTTCTAATAAATATGTGATTAACCTTGATATTTTGACAAACATGTGATCAGATTAATTTTCATATAAATATGTGATTAAACTTGATATTGTGACAAAAATGTGATCAGATTAAATTTCATATAAATATGTCATCAGATTTGATATTTTGACAAACATGTGATCAGATTAATTTTCTAATAAATATGTGATTAACCTTGATATTTTGACAAACATGTGATCAGAGTTGATATTCTGAAAATAATCAGTAAATTAATTTGTAACTCCTTCCTCCAAGGTGTAATAATTTGATCACATAAATAAAGTGCAATCTCGACATTATAAAAATAAAGCACTGTACAAATTCTAAGAGGAGCCGATTTCATGTTTCAAATCTTCGCTGGGAGCAGGAAATTTGTGAAACGCCACATTTGCTATCAGAAGCAAGTATCGGAGGCAAAGCTATTTGAAGAACTCATGGGTCAATGATCACCGCACTGATTATAAAAATCTATTGCAATCAGTTCCAGAAGAAAATTTACATAAAATCTCCAAGCACACAGGACAACGCATACAATTACATTCTGGCAGTAGATAGAATGAAATTGTTTGAAATATATAATTATTGTCTCAGTATGTAAACATGGTGTAGACTAGCGTATAATTATTGTTTCAATGTATAAACATGGCGTAAACCAGGCACTGATATACCATAAAGATAACGATGGACAAGTTACAGTCTAGCAGAGTGCACAACCAAGACAAGAGACAGGAAATGTTGGAGATACGTTGCAGCCAACCTTCGTTGCGGAGATGCAAATTAATGTTGATAAAACCAGGCGTTCTCTACCTGGTGCTCGAGCACCTTAGTGTTCTCATAAGGCATGTGCTAGCAACATGCCAGTTGTTGTTGTTATTGTTGTTGTTGTTGTTGTTGTTGTTGTTATTGTTGTTGTTGTTGTTGTTGTTGTTGTTGATATCAACATGCTGCTGGTAGCACTACTTTTGGCAACTTATTACCATTCTTAAAAAGGGGCAAGTCTTCTGAAATTGACTGATTGATCCATGCAGTAAGTTAGTGACTGTTAAGGATGTCTGTAAACGTTTTTTCCCCCTAGCAATTGAAAGATAACAGCAGACAATAAGGAGGTGCTCCACTGTTTCATTGGGATAAAAACAGTTCCACAAATAGGTAGGCAGTTGCTGGAGTTTGATAGAGTTTAAATGGCTATTAACTCTTGCTTGTGCTTTTCAAAACTGAAAGACACAGATAACAGACGGATTTCTCTTGTTATGTTCGCTAATGTCGTATTTTGTCATATGATTGTCATTTCACGATTAATATTTTTCAATCTGTTCAGCAACGTTCCCTCGGTGCTGTTTCTGAGAATCTAGTTTGACTGCTGCCATACCACAATTCTTTGTTCTGTTTTATGTTTTGAGGTACCTCTTTTTGCAAGTCTCTCTTTCTTATCAAGTCCTTATATATATATATACATATATATATATAGCTATGTCCAGAGATCAAATTCAGGGACGCTCTGATTGGATATACAGTGATAAAACTGCACTGCTGTCGCTATGTAGAGAATATCTTGTATATCATATTGGGTCTGTGTCTACAAAACAGACACGAAGTCTGTAAAATGACCATGTCTGATGTTTTTGTGTTCCAAGACATCAAACTGTTGGTGTACGAACTCAATGATGGTATGATAGCCTGATGACAAGCTTTATAATTTGAGTAATGTTCACCACAGGAGTCACAAAACTCGTAGGAAAATTCATCATGAAAATGTATACGAATGCCATTTCCTACAAAAGAACAGGTGGTCTTGAAACCCGATCCATCCGTGCATGCCTTGATTGCTGATGATGGGTAATTGTTTGTGATTATTAGGGTATAGGTTTACAGAATAAATAAATAAATAAATAAATAAATAAATATATATATATATATATATATATATATATATATATATATATATATATATATATATATATATATATATATATATATATATATATATATACATATTTGTTACATAATAGTTGGCTGACCTGTGTTGAGTGTTGCATTTTTGTTAATACTTTGTCAAATTTCTTCCTTTGATGTGACTGGTTAACTTTTGTATAGAAATTGTTGAATGTTTCTGCCGTCTTACTGCTTGATGTTTCTTCGCTGCCACAATCTCATCATCTACTATTCATGTTGGATTGCTCTTTGTATTGCGATGTTAGTTAAAAATTTCTCACGAGCACTAACATGTGGGCGGTGCTCGCCGTATGAGAAGGTTGAGAACCCCCTGATGGAGACTATCAGTCTGAAATGATTGAATGGTGGGAACGGAGTAGAGAATACTCTTTTCCCAACTCTACTCTGCATACTATCAACCTTCTCTCCACTCTGTATAGGAAACATCAGTCTCCCCGTTATTTATAGATAGCAACCCTCTCACACACCATATAGAGAGAACACTTTTATTCTTCCCACTCCGTGTAGAGTACACCCTTGTCATCACACTGTATAGAGAACACCATTCTCCCACCGACTCTGTATAGAGAACGCCCTTCTCCTCACTCACTATAGAGAATACTCTTCTCCCCACTCTGCATAGAAAATACTTTCTCCACACCCTGCATAGAGAACACCCTTTTCCCACTCTGTATATAGAACATCCTTCTCACCACTCACTATAGAGAAACTTATCTCTCAATTCTGTATAGAGAAACCCTTCTCCTCACTGTATATAGAACACCCTTCTCCCAAATCTGTATAGAGAACACACTTTTTCCAATTATGCATAATGTACATTCCCCATTCTCTGACTAGATCATCATGTTTGAGTAAATAATGTCATCTAGTGTCTACATGTAATTATTATATAACAATCCTATGAATATGCAGACACACATCATAAAGCCGTCTAAGAACCTCGCTGTAAATATCTGAATATCGTCATGAGTGTTTTTTCTGTTTTCTTACCATTTTCTGTCTTGTGAAGGTAAGACAGATGTCTGGAAACAGAGCTTTAGATATACTGTTTCAGTCATACGCCATAGATACTACACGAAACGGCAACGATTAACATTTTTTTCTGCTTCTGTTTTCAGGTTTACACTCCAGTTAGGATATGATGTTTTACCTTTCGGAGGTGCTATATAAAAGACTTTCTGTATTCATACACGTCGTGGCGAATGATGTGTACAGTGGCCTTTATTTCCATTGCGTAGAAAATACCGCCACCACCCTTACACTTCTTAGCTGGAAAACATTCCATAAAGAAAGTTTGTTATTTTAATAGAAGGAACATTACAACATTTATTGTTATAATAGTTATAATTCACTTGACATTTATTGTTATAATATTTAGAAGTCACTTCACGCCATTAATTGTTATAATAGTTAGAAGTCCCTTTACGACATTTGCTCTTATAATAGTGAGAAATCACTTTACGACATTTATATCTTGGCTGTTATACTAGTTAGAAGTCACTTTACGATATTTATAATTATAATAGGTGTAAGTCATTTTACGACATTTATTATTAGTTAGAATTCACTTTACAGCATTTATTGTTATAATAGTTAAGTTACTTTTCGAAATTTATTGTTATAATGGTTTGAAGTCATGTTACGACATTGAGAGTAGGAATCTTCTTCACATTGCATACCCATGAGAGTATGAATTTTCTTCACAGATCATTGCACACTAATGACAGTAGGAGTCTACTTCACATTGCCCATCCATGACAGTAAGAGTCTTCTTCACATTGCACATCTATGACAGTAAGTGTCTTCTTAACATTGCACACCCATAACAGTAAGCGTCTTCTTCACATTGCACAGCCATGACAGTAAGAGTCTTCTTCAAATTGCACACCTATGACAGTAAGAGTCTTCTTCACATTGCACACCCATGAGATTAGGAATCGTCTACACAGTACATACCCATGAGAGATGAGTTTTCCGTATATGAGATAATTCTATGGAGAAATCTCTTGATTGCACAAAGGCACAAAAGAATCATTATTTATTGCGAAATTGGAACAGTGTAATCAAGTTTTGTTAATTGATGAAAACACACATAATAACACTTACAATTTGACGTTTCCACCACAAGCTCTTTATCAAGAATACATTTACAATAAAACACGACGAGTAAGAACGACACTATTCACGTTCACATGGCAGAGCTAAATATAGGTATAACCCAAAAATTAAAACTAGAACGTCAAAGGTCAAGGTGAAATGACACAAACAGAAAATACACAAAATTCAAAACACACCCAACTATCGGTGAAATAAGACAGAGAAACAAGGAGTACATATTATCTATTGTTCATAGTAGAGAGATCACCATGATTGGACACAGAACACATCGATAAGAACACCACAGAACACCTCAAATCTCCACCTGAGTATATCCTAAAATAACACGGTGACTGACAGTTAAAGTTCTCTTTTAGTTGACAAATAATCTCTGCAGTTCATAATAACGTTAATTTCTGGCCACGTAACATCTCATGCCCAACCCTCTCACTCC
This sequence comes from Meghimatium bilineatum, assembly GCA_034231615.1. Lineage (NCBI taxonomy): Eukaryota > Metazoa > Mollusca > Gastropoda > Stylommatophora > Philomycidae > Meghimatium > Meghimatium bilineatum. Next base: position 44,979,118 of record CM067311.1, read on the forward strand.
GGGCATGGATTAGTACGGTCATCCTTATGAATAAACTGCTCATTATTTCTGGCATCTAAACAAAGATAATCGTAAATAAATCAGTCAAATCCGTGATTATTTGAAGGCACAACATTATGTATAGGTTTAATATAAGATATATGCCTTCACTTTGTGACCCATAATTTAATTTTAATTAATGCCATATGGAAGTCTGCTTATTTCTTCTTCTAACGCGTTCGAAGCGCCGAATTTAGGCAGTAGCAACGGAGGTGCCCCCCCCCCCCCCAGGACGGACGTGTCAAATCCAATACTTAGTAGAGCAACAAATGAAGTTAAATTAGCTTATGTAAAAGTGAAAGATTCGCCGATGGCAACAACATTCAAAGTATCGGCTGTGTTTGTTCTCAAACTTCTGTTATAGTCCGTTCAGAATCGTTTGCCGAGATGTTAAATTATTTTTATCAAAAACGTATTGTTCATTTGGATTGATCATTTGAAGTTAGGTTTAGAATAATAATGTCGCTATAGAAATATTTTTTTATCAAAGAAATGTGATCCAGTATCAAAGATACCTTATTTAACCTATATTAAAAAAAAGTTAATCTAAATTATAAACAACCGCTGGATTATGTAGATGCTTACATCTCACATCTGATTATTAAATATAAAGGCATGACCCTCACGGTAGAATGTGCACCGTTCTAAAAGTAGTTGTTTCCACTGTACATTTGTATAAAGCAATGTTACATATGGAAATTCCCGTTTAGCACCAAATATTATTTTTCCTGAACTTAGAATTATGTGAAATCAAAATCGGATATTGACTCGATTTCAAGTCACAAGTCAGAGGCACGTCTCAATATTTACAGAATGTAGGCGGCACTAAGCATATTACCTTCTGCAAGTCTATGTGAGAATGAATCTGAAAGCGAAATATTTTACTGAGCATAACATTGCTATAAAGATTTATCAATACTTCTGCAGAGAGCGTAAAAAGGGACATCTTTATTGTTCTTTATCAAATCCTGAGAAGAGAACAATGCATAATTTAGGTTTGTGTAAACGTTCATTTGATCGAATAGTGGAAGCAAGCGGATATTTATTGCCAACAAATTCACGAAAGCAAGGAAGGAAAGAAAAGATAGACAGTTTCGATAAGGACCTAGTAAAAAGAGAAATATGTAGAATGTTTGATAAAAACGAAGAAGTGACACTTAGAAAGTTGAAGATTTGGCTGAAAACTAATAACGACATTGAAATATCAAAAACTTTATTATGGAAAACTGTAAGAAATGCAGGCTTCACCTTTAGAAAGTATGCTGGTGGAAAAAACATTATTTGTGAAAAGCCACATCTGGTAGCTCTTAGAAGCAAGTATTTACGTGAAGGGAATGCGCGAGAATGGTTATGATATTGTGTATTTAGATGAAACTTGGATCAACGCTCATCATACAAATGAAAAGGAATGGCAGTTAGCAGATGGAAGTATTAAAAGATCAGTACCAAGTAGTAAAGGGCAACGTTTGATAGTTGCACATGCAGGTAGCATACATAATGGGTTGTTGCAGAATGCTCATCTAATTTTCATTTCAAAATCCATTGACAATAGAGACTACCACTCCGAAATGAATGGGCACATATTCGAAGACTGGATCGAAAAAAGTATTCTTCCAATATTAGATAGACCTTCTTGTCTGATAATGGACAATGCTTCATACCATAACGTAGTGAACGTAGAAGATAGAATCCCAACAACATCAAGTACAAAAAATGCAATCAAAACGTGGCTCATAAAAGAACACATACCATTTACCGACAGGTACTTGAAACCCGAATTGCTTAACCTTGTAAAACAGACACAACGAACAAAGATATTTAAAATAGACAAGTTAATTGAAGAACATGGTCATAGATGTTTGAGACTACCTCCATATCATGCACACTTAAATCCTATAGAGCTAATTTGGGCAAAAGTTAAAGGACACGTAGCATCTACAAATACAACTTTCAAATTATGTGATATTGAGACTCTTACAAATCAGGCTCTATCAAATATACATAAAGACTACTGGGTGAAATGTGAGGATCATGTGTTACGCCAAGAAGAGGAATATTGGAAAAAGGAAGGTTTGTTGTTTGTTCAGCCGAAAACAGTAATCGACCTATTTGACTCGTCTGATTATGAATGATCATTACTCTGATTAAGTCTACACTAAAAAAAGTTTGATTTTACAAAATTTACAAGTTGATTTGTAAAACATTTCATTGCTCAATACCACCCAAGCAATTCAAAAAAATGTTATAAGCAAACCATCAACCATTACTTATAAAAATTAGCCCGCTTGATTCAATACAGAAGTTCAGATATCCTGGATCAACTATTACAGACAAAATTTCCTTACATGAAGAAATATATGTACTTATTTCAAAGGCAGCGACAACATTTGTGAAACTCACACCAAGAGCATGGAACAATATCAAATTGACTCTACGAACAAAAGATATATTTTAAATTTTTTTACACCTGCCACCATGTAAAATTTTGTGGACACGCCTATGGGTCATCATTGCACTAGATTACTGTAAAATATTTTGTTTATGGTCGAAATAATATTTACATGGGCAAACATCAAAAGAATTCGCCGCTTTCAAATAACCGTTACAGCTAGACATCAAGTAACACATATGTTTTCGCGACATGGACATTTTAACAACGTATGCCAAAATTCATGTGAAATCATCAAGAACTTTTTGAATTATAAATCATAACATCTCGGCAAACGAATCTGAACGGACTATAGTTAGAAAGATGTGGTTCAGAGAATAAAATTAGTTACGCAGTGGTTTACAGTTTGCCTGCGATATTCCAATCGATATATCTATCAGGATTTCATATTTGGATCACTTTAATTCTCTACAGCAGTGATTCCCTAATATGTTTCACTGGACAACATGCAAAGGCGCTACAGTCCATTCACCCCCCACTCCCCGAGCTGACGTAGTGAAATGTTTCGCTCTTTTCGTTAGAACGAGATTTTCATTAAGACCATCGTCAAATTATAGTTTTTGAATAAAAATATTCCGCCGAAGACGGATGTGTCGGGCCATTGGCGCAAATCAAACGGCGACACAACGCATTTCCATTCTCTGGACTACATCCTGCTGGAAATCTAGTAGGACCATGGTCCTGCTATAAGAGAATTCAGCAGGAGTTTGAGAGTGAACGCTGAAGAAGAAGAAGAATAAAAATATTTGTATGTGAAACAACAGTCACTATATCTCGATCGTGCTATGTCTTAAATATATTTTTAATTTTAACGGAAAAACAATCATGCCTTTAGTGCACTAAATTCCCAATGCCCACTTGAGGTCCCTGAGCTACCCCTTTCCCTAAATTGAGAACCCCTTTACTATAGGATGGGGTAACACATTTGGCGCCTAACCCTCTCTGTCTCTTCATAGGATATGCATAACTTATCAGAGTATATTCAGTCTTTGTAGTCACAGTAGCATGTGTCCTGTCTTGATATAACCAAAGCTAACTTCTCTATATGGTTGACAGTGCTGAAGGAGGTGTGTATCGTCAAATTTAGAATTATTCCACGCTCCCCTCCCCCTGTTTATTCAAACTTCATTCACCCAACCAATCAAAAGTTAGTTCCTATACACAGTAATAGTCTAATTCTCACGTAACTCATTCCCCGTACAATAGCTCTGAAATGTACCCATATGCTTCATGGGAAGCAAATAACAGCAAGACTGTTTACCTTCCATTCATGTCGTAGGATGTAACAACGGGGGTACGAAATGGAATTAACTGTTCAATCTCATCTAGAGTCACAGTGACCCATAAATAACGCTGAAATCGAATGTGTCAGGCCGAAATGCACAGATATCGCAGCTAAGCTGTAAGCGGGGACACAACGCATTCCATTCTTCGGACTACATCCGACTAATCTGCAGGAGTTTGAGAACGGACGCGGAAAAAGAAGAAGGAGCCATGGCATTATCATTCTCCTCAATGTTCTAAAGCAGTGTTTACAAACCTTCCTTTTACCATGTCCCACATACATTTTTCTAAAATTGTGATGCAACATATGTAAGACACGCACGCACGCATACATCCACCCACCAACATTCCCACGCACGCACGCACTTAATTGTGAAAATATTCCCTAAATGAAACCTAAGTACAACTTGTTCAAATTGCTCCCCTGATCAATGACATTTCTCCATGAATAATCAAATTACTTCTGTGTGGGGCGTGCGCTTCACTTTTGGAAACACTGGTCTACAGCAACAAATAAATAAATATACTGCTATGCATGTATTAACAAGATTCCAGACTACCATCAGATGGTGCCCCTCAAAAGTATTGCTATACAGGCACGATGGATGATGCAAAACCAGGGGCAGACCATACAAAATGTGGATTACGGAAATAACAGAATGAACAGAAACAAACATATATGAAGTACATAAAAAGACCATCCAGAGAACTCCTATACCATTGACGCTGCAAGGCATTTAGGGGTATATCACGAAAAGAAAGAAGAAGATAGATTCGCACTTCAAAACAATCAAAATGTACAAGCTAACATATTTTTTAGACTTATAAAAAGAGACAATGGATTCATAGATACATTCGTGGAGGAGCACATTCCCGGATATGAATCCATACATTCGTGGAGGAGCACATTCCCGGATATGAATCCATATATTCGTGGAGGAGCACATTCCCGGATATGAATCCATACATTCGTGGAGGAGCACATTCCCGGATATGAATCCATACATTCGTGGAGGAGCACATTCCCGGATATGAATCCATACATTCGTGGAGGAGCACATTCCCGGATATGAATCCATACATTCGAGGAGGAGCACATTCCCGGATATGAATCCATACATTCGTGGAGGAGCACATTCCAGGATATGAATCCATACATTCGTGGAGGAGCACATTCCCGGATATGAATCCATACATTCGTGGAGGAGCACATTCCCGGATATGAATCCATACATTCGTGGAGGAGCACATTCCAGGATATGAATCCATACATTCGTGGAGGAGCACATTCCAGGATATGAATCCATACATTCGTGGAGGAGCACATTCCCGGATATGAATCCATACATTCATGGAGGAGCACATTCCAGGATATGAATCCATACATTCGTGGAGGAGCACATTCCAGGATATGAATCGATACATTCGTGGAGGAGCACATTCCCGGATATGAATCCATACATTCGTGGAGGAACACATTCCAGGAAATGAATCCATACATTCGTGGAGGAGCACATTCCAGGAAATGAATCCATACATTCGTGGAGGAGCACATTCCAGGATATGAATCCATACATTCGTGGAGGAGCACATTCCAGGATATTGAAGACCTTCTGAATATATGCCACATGATAGAGGTAGGACAGTTAGCAGAGAACGTTTGGCTTACAGATTGGTAGTGTGAACAACGTGCTGCAAAGAACACGTGACATAGGAGAATTGTTATGTGAATAAACCGTAAAAATACCAACATGCAAAGAAACACTATTGTCTATCCCCAGGTGAATAATGGCACATAATATCCACACTTGTCGTTAAGTGTAGGGGTAGTGACTGGGATCTTTAGTTGTCTATCCAAGTCCAGATGTATCGCTTTGGCTGCATTAAATTCGTATTGGTTCAGTCTTGTCCTGATGGTATCTATCCATATTGTTCTAGGTCTTCATCTGGCCTTGCATCTGGATTTTCTTACGTTATATGTTCTTGTTGGTAGTTGATTAAGGTTCATTCTCATAAGGTGTCCAGACCATTTTATTTGGTGTTTCTCGATGTATTCAATATAAGGTAATACTGCAGTGAAACGAAACAACAGCAGTACTTTATTAGAACACAGGTTTTTAATGGTTAATTTGAACACAACATACGGACTATTGATAGCCCGTATCTTGTGTTCAAGTGAACCATCAATAACCTGTGTTCTACGTAAGTACTATCGATGTATTCTGTGCATGCGTTATACGTATTCTTCTGATTTTATCATTACTCATTTTGTCTAGTTTGGTCACTATTGCGGCTTTTCTCACGCATTTCATCTCACATGCAGGTTTTCTATTTCTGGGCTGCTGTCTGCGTCCATGTCTGGCATTGATAGCAAAGTCGTTGCATAAAAATAATGTTTATAATCTGTGTCTTGACATCCATTGTTGATCTTTGCGTTGAGCAGTAAAGGTGATAGCTGGTATATCACTACGTGTGATTTATGACATCTTGTCTCAATATCTGTCTAAATTTCAGTTGGCTGTGAATACACTTCACAGCATTTAAATTCAGAGGTTTATTTCACTTTATTTTTTGTTTATTGTTATGTTCACTGGATTTGGTACTTGCTGATTTTTCATTACTTCTGTTTTCCGCGCCTTTATTTCATGTTATATTTGATGCATGTTGTCATGGGTGCATTCAGATGATTTTGTAACTGCTGAAGGCATTGATCATCAGCAAATAGCACATTGTTGATTGCGTTACGTAATTCCTTATAATATTCTTCTCTTATTATTGTATTGTTCACCTTCTTGTTTTGGGATTCTTTTGTTATTCTGTCCATATATATCTTAAAAAGTATAGGTGAGAGCACACATCCTTGTCTTACTCCTGATTTTGTTTCGAAAGATGAAGTCATTCCGTTAGTAATTTTTAATGAGCTTTGGCAGTTCTGGTAAAGGGCTTTTATATTTGCTGATAATTGATCTCTGATTCAGTACTTTCTAGTGTTTGTCATACATAATTTCTATTGACTTTATTGAATGATTTTTCCTGGTGTATGAATATTGTGTTTAGTTCTTGATCATATACTAGTATCTTTTCACTTATTTGTCTGAGGGAAAAAGAGCATCTGTATAACGTACTCCTCTTCTGAATCCAAACTGGAAGGAGCTCAATGTGGGTTTGTTGTATCTTAGACGTATTTCTATTATTTTGGCATATATGTTTCCTGTGTGACTTAGTAGGGAGATACTTCTGTATAAATCACATTCTCGTGTATTTCCTTGTTCCATATTGGTACTATTATTGAGTTTTGCCAGTCTTCTGGGCTCATCTTTCCTCCCATAATATTTTGAATCACCCTGCTAGCGATTTCAGACCTGTTACCTTGCATGCTTTTATCGCTTAGTTAGTTATACCGTCAGTTCCCGGTGATTTGTTACTGGGGTTAGATTTTATTATTGCTTCTATTTCTTGGTTTAGTATGTCAGGTTCTGCGATGTCTTAGTATGTTGGAATGTAATTATACTCTGTTGTTATGTTGTTATTGTATAACCCTTGAAAATAGTTTTTCCATTTGTCTTTCCTTTCTAAGCTATGCACTATAGGATTGCCTTTTTTCATTTATGAGTATGGTGGGGTTGTAATAAATTCCAGATGTAGTACAAAAAAGATTTATGTAACATCTTGTTTAAATGTGAATTAAAAAAAGTTTTGAAAGATAACAAGAACTGCAGGTTGTTGATACGAACATTGACTGCTGTCTTGTTATCTACCCTGTTTATGTGACGTCGAGCTTCTGTGTGTAGTTGTATACGTTGAAACACATTTTATTTACATTGTACATGGAGTATAAGGACGCTATTTTGGATGACTGTTGTGTTTATATTATACATATTGTTATCCTACAAATGTTTATCATACACGTGATTATTCTGTAAATGTTTATTCTAGACATTTTATTCTACATATGTTTCTCCAATAAATGTTGATCCTTCACATGTCTATCTTAAAATAAATGTTTATCTTATAAAAGTTTATACAATATATATGTATCTAGCAAATGATTATCTTCCACATGTTTATCCTAAACATTTTTATTCTACAAATGTTTGTGACGCAAATTTTTTTATCCTACAAATGTTTATCATACAAATGCTACACTACATATGAATATAATATAATTGGTTTATCTAATATTTATCAAATGTTTATCCTGCATAAGTTCATTTTCTAAATATGTTTATCATAGAAATGTTTTTCCCTATGAATGTTTAACATATATATATGTTATCATCGAAATGTTTATCATATAATTGTTTATCCTATAGCTGATTATTGTATTAATCTATATCCCATAAATGTTTATAGCAGTAAAGAGGTTCCGGCTCAGTGCGCGCGTGCCTTTATTATGTAGCTTATTTGCAATGCATAGTTATTTACATGTTACTGTACTTTTATCAATAGAATTCCGTTCATTTCAATGTATGATTGTATGTATGTACACTCTCTTGCTTCATTCCTGAACTGTATCCAATTATCCGAATTTTCAATTATCCGAACCGACAAGATCCCAAGTAATTCGGATAATCTGATTTATACTGTATTCTCAAAAACAATATTGCGGTAGTTTCAAGTTCATTTTCGACATTTTATGTTTATAGTTTATTCCTATAAAGTGTTTGTTGATTTTTACACCAGCAATCGAATTCGCGAACACATTGCTTGTAATCCATTGTAATGTTATAATTAGCAACATTTAATATGAAAAAAAATCCACTAAATAGAGAACACATGGTGAAAACTGTAAAAAATTGAGATTTTAATGTGGCAATGTTGGTCAAGAAAACAGCAGTAAAGATGGAAATTGCTGTACGTTTGTTATCTTCTTCTGCATTAAATCTCAATATCCTGCAGGTAAGAAGGATGTAGTCCGGAGAACAGAGTGTCATGGTTTACAGTTTAGCTGTTAAATCTACATTTTTGGTATGATACATCCAACATCAACATGGTTCTGTCACTTTGACGCTATATGGGATGGGAAAGTTAATTCCAGATTGAACCTTACTTAGACACTTCTTGCGATATACATTGCTGGTGACAGTATCGTTATTTTTTCTTCTCTTTCGGGCTTCGGAAATGCAATTAAAATAATAAAATTAAATTGTTTTCGCCGAAGCAGGAAGTGTTGGACCATCGGCATAAATAAAACGGCGACACAATGCATTTCCATTCTCTGGACTAAATCATTCTGGGAATTTAGTAGGACCATGGTCCAGCTACAAGAGACATCTAGCTGGAGTTTCTAATTAGAGATGAAGAAGAATTTGTTAGTTTGGCTTATTTTCTGGATCTTTTTTGTACATTTTAACCTTATATTTAAATAAGAAATTAAATCTGGCAACCCTGTGGGAACGACAAAGAACATTTCTTCCTGAAACTTGTTTTGTCCTTGTTCTCTTAAATAATTTTTAACTGATTTGTAAGATCGTCCTCTTTTCACTTTTTCTGTTATGTTTCAGAACTGACTACATCACTAAAACTTGCAAATCAATATCACCCGGAGGATCTTACACCGTAATATTATAATAATTTCGCTAGCGGCGGATGAATATGGAGGCGCGGGGGAAGCGTGAATATAAACAGGACGAGGAGGTAAATCCGAGGTTAATGAAACCTAAATAATACAGCGTAGATTTCGCGAGTACCAGTAGCAGAGTTTTCTGTTGTCATAGTTTCTTCAGTTGTGTTATGTATATATATATATCTACATATATATTAATAGTTCAAGGTATATGCTAGCGAAAAGCAGGAAAAAAAACTTGATGAAGGTTATTGATTTTAGTTATTGATCAAGATTAGATCCGTACCTGATCTTCAGAAAAAACACGTATGAGCTCACAGACAGATGTCAAAAGTGTGTGAAGGATACAAAAACATTTTGTAGAAACAGGTCGGATTATACGCAGTTTTTGGCTTAGTAATACCAGCCTCGCTGTGAACGATTCAATGGGACATAAACATATTTCCTATTATTCAATGAGATAAGTTGTGGGTTTCTTGTGGATAAACATATATTATCAAAGAAAAAGTGGTTATTTTTATTGCCAAAAATACTATTTCAAAATGTGCTTTAAAATTGCAAAAAAATGTACTTTCTAACTACTCCGAGACAAGGTGTAAAACGGCCAACATTGAAAATAATTTGTTATGACGATTTTTGAGAAGGTGTCAAACCAGAGAAAGGTAAGATGTTATCTAGTATTGGTCAGGTGAGATTGCCTGAAATCAAATGTGTTAGTTGTCTATAACGACGAACACAGTTTTTCTGATGTATTTTCATATTTGTTTACATAAATTAACAAGATTGTATCAATCAAATTACCACAAAATTATTAAGAAATAAATAAATAATGTAGTGTATAAAAGACAGATAACCCATAATATTTACAATCAATCAATCAATAAATAAAAAAAACCCGTAACCCTTCAGGGTCGTAGGGGTACCACATTGGATGCCTCAGCATACATAGTCCAGCAAATTCTATCCTTAGCGATGCGGATGAGTGTGGAAATATCTTGCCCTGTCCATTCCTTGATATTGTCTGTCCATGCCTTTATTTGTCCTCCTCTGCTTCTTCCACCCTCGACAGTTCCCTGCAGTATTGTTTTTGACAAGGAATCGTGCCTGCATACATGTCCGAACCATGCTAGTTTTGGTCTTATGTTCCATATAGGAAATTCGTATAATTCGTCTGTAGCATTTGTACTCGAGAGCCTGTAATCTTCTCTCCATGTCCGCAGTGTGTGTCCAACTCTCACAACCATACAACACAACAGAAACCACCAGCGACTGATCCAGATTTTTATTCTCTCTGTGTGATTATCCATTGTAGTATTTCAGTGGAAAAAAGGTTTAGCCAGTGGTGCCACAGTATTTATAATAATTACTGTTGAAGCATTTCTTGTAAAGGTTTTGGCTATTCAATTATTGGTGAATTTAAGTCTTCACTGATACATTAAATTGTATCGCCAATGATGACGGCCGACATTCGAACCAGTAGATGTTTGACCCCTTGGGTTTGTGGGCGGGCCTACTATCCATTTTGCCATTTAAACCGTTATATGTGTGTGTGTGTGTCTCTATATGCATATATATGTGTCTATATATATATTCGCTAAACCTTTTATTGCCTTTCAGCGTCAGGGGTAGAACAGTTCTATGGAGATGGACCTTGTGAATGCTGAGTATATTGTGGAATTTGTAGCCTCTATTATTTCTGCGGTCTATCGTTTTCGAAGTCGGCCTTCGTTGTATCTGTGTATTATAGCTTGCTGTGGTATGCTGTCTGATGGTAGTCTGCTGATGTGTGCAAACCATTTGATCTGTTGGCTCTTAATCTCGTACTCAAAGATTGGGGCGGTGCCGGTTCTTTGTCTAATGTCCTCAATTCTGAGTCTGTCTCAGCGATATTCCTAGGATTCTGCATAAGAATGCCATCTCAGCTGTCACTAGCTTACGTTTGTCTTGCGCTGTCGTTGTCCATGTTTGGATTTGGTAGCACAGCATTGGCATAATAATCGTTTTGAATAGTGTTATTTTGATGTTTAAATCTAAATGTTTGTTTCTGAAGATTGATGTCATTTCCCCTAGTGCTGGGTATGCTTTACTATATCTATTGTGTATTTCTTTACTGCTCTTGCCTTCTGTTGTTATATTGCTTCCTAGATACGTGAATTCTGCCACTTGTTTAAGTATGTTGTTTCCAATATATGTATTGGTGTTTTCTTCTGTTCTTCCTGTCTTCATTACTTTGGTCTTTTCTGTTTTTCTTCATATTAAAGGTTTGGCTTATTTGATATAACATGTATATTTGTCTTTGTAGTTGTTATTCTGATGATGTTACTAGTGCTTGGTCGTCTGCAAATAGTAATTCGTGTGTTATCCTTCAGATTATTTTCTTCCATTGTCTTTGCTACTTTGCAGATGTGGTCTATGTATGTTATAAACATTAGCGGGATAGTACACTTCCCTGTCTAAGTGTATTTGAAAATAATCGGATGTGCCTGCGCTCGTTCGTACTGTGCATTGACTATTGGCTTATATGCTCTGACATATGCTTATCAGATGTTGTGGAACTCAATATGTCTTTACTGTTATCCATAATTGTGCTCTATCCACTCTGTCAAAAGTTTTCTCTTAGTCAACGAAAGTCAAATATAAGTCTTGGTTATGTTCCGTCGCTCTTTCTGCAAGTTTGTTTGAGGGAGAAAATTGCATCTGTACAGTTTTTAATTTTTCGAAATTCCATTTTCGTGTTGCTGAGCTGGGGTTCTATATATGTGCGCATCCTTGTCTCTAGTATCTTGCTAAAGATTATTCCTATTTGGCTTAAGAGTGATATGCCTCTATACTTAGTGCAGTCCCTCTTACTGCCTTTTTTCTACCAGATGGGAACAATCACCGCTGTATTCCACTCTTGCGGTGTCTTTTGTGTCTTCCATATCACATTGAACAATATGTGTAACCACTTTATACCTGTTACTGTTAGCATTGTAATTTGTTAGGAATGCCGTATATTCCTGGTGCGTTGCTGTTTGGTGCTTGTTTAACTGCGTCTGCAATTTAGGATTTCAGAATGTATGGTTCTAGGTCTTCTATTGTATTTATTGTTGTGATCTCTTCTGCTTCCTTTAAGTTTAACATTTACGTGAAGTAATTTTTCCATCTTTCCATGATTTCTTGGGGTCTATTTAGAATATTGCCCTGTTCATCGTTGATTATTTCTGGTGGTTCATATATTTCTTTTTTACTTCTCATGTTTTGTACTTTCTTGTAGAACATCTTTGGTGCGTTTGTTTATCTTTGTTAAGCATTCCTCCATATTCTTGTCATGACTTAATTTTTACAGATTTTATGATTTTCTTGTTGTCAATTTTTTCTGTCTTGTATGTTAAGTAATCTTCATGCGCTTTGCTTGTTGTCCATTCCTTTTATTTTTTTTTATTATCTTTCGTTGCGTTCTTTACCTCTTCTGTCCACCAATCTGTTATTTTTGGTTTCGTGCCAATATGGTTTTTATATCCGCATGTGTTTCCTGCAGTTTGTATGATGGTATTTTTGAAATATTTCCATTCTACTTCTATGTGCTGTGTGTTATCAGGGAGCTTTACAGGTAGCTTTGGCTATCTTTTTTAACTTCCTGAATAAATTTTTCGCTCATGCTTAGTTCTTCTAATTTCTGTATATCTAGTTGCTTCTGGTGCTTTGTACTTTTCTTGTGCTTGATTTTTTTCGCTCTGTTTGTTTGACAGTTATTATTACTGTCCTATGGTGAATGTCTGCACACATGTTAGGTTTTACTCGTACATCTGTTTATTTTTCGTCTACTTTTTCTTTTTGTGAGTATAAAGTCACAAAAGTATAAAGTATATAGATTACTTGTTATTTTTCACAGATTGTTTCTTTTTGTGAGTATAAAGTCTATCCGGCTCTTGCATCCCAAGCTGTTCCATTTATACCATGTGTACACTTGTGATTGTCTATGTTTAAAGAAGGTGTTCGTTATAAAGAAGTTGTGCTGGATGCATGTATCTATTAGTTTATAACCGTTGTTGTTAATCTTGTTTCTTCCGTTTCCAAAACGTCCTTTATATTCCTCTATTCCTTCTCTATTTGTGCCAAATGTGCGTTAAATCTCCCAAAATATATAGGTCATCTTCGTTGTTGCTGTTATTTATTAATTTGTTTACATCATTAAAAAAATTCCTCTCTTTAGTTTGGTGTGTAACATGAGGTATAGGCCTGTATAAATTTTGTGTTTACATGATCTATTGTGATCGTGACCAACATTGATCGTTCATTCTGGTGTGTAACTTGAACTATATTTTTGGCGAAAGTCGGGTATACAATAAAACCCACCCCATGAGTTGCTCCCAAAACTGGGCTAACACCACTGCATAGGAAAGTGTAATTTTTATAACGCTTTATTGTTTCCTACGAACGATATATATATATATATATATATATATATATATATATTGGATACAACAGACTTAAACAAGTGACAAAATTAATTCACATACCTAAATAATTGTATAACAAAAGATGGCAAGAAAAGCAAATAAATACACAACATATGTAGTAAAGCATACCAAGGCATAGGGAAATGTACGCCAATCTTCAGAAACTAAAATGTATATTTAAACACCGAAATAACACTATTCAAATCGATTATTATGCCAATGCTCTGCTACCAATGCCAAACATGGACAACGACAGCACAAGACAAACATAAACTGGTGACAGCTGATATGGCATGCTTACGCAGAATCCTAGGAATATTGCAAAGAGACAGAGTGAGGAAGAAGGACATTAGACAAAGAACTGGCACCGCCCCAATCTTGGAGTATATTAAGAGACATCAAATCAAATGGTTTTTACGCATTAGAAGAATACCACCAGACAACATACCATAGCAAGCTATGCTACACAGATACAGTGAAGGCAGACCTAGAGGCCGACCTCGAAAACGATGTACCACCGAAATAAAAAAGACGACACATTCCACAATATACTCAACATACACGAGGGCCATCTCCAGAAAAGTCTTCTCTCCCTGACGCTGAAAGGTAACAAAGGATTTAGCGAAAATATAGATAATGAACATAGAGGAGCACAGTAGCACGACCGTGCTGAAGTCACGACCTGTGGACTGATGACATAGAAAGTCGGCTGTAACAATTGCATTGAGTTTCATTGGTTGGCTTTGGTTGTTTTTGGCGGGCGACTCCAATTATATGAATAGTGTCAAATGAACAGCAAGACAATAATAAAAAACGTACCGAATGAAGACCTATTCACTTTTTGCAGTTAGGTCTTTAGTATATCGATGGTCAAGCGGTAGCCTAGTTGATAAGGAACATGTTTACTGCTACCGGGTTACAGCGTGCGAGATTCGAAACCACTTCCGGACACATACAAATCTGGCTCGTGATTTCTGACCTGACGTGATCGATCTTTCAGTTGATCAGCTGTAAATGGGCACCTGGCATGAGTTAGGGACGGTAAACACAGCTAGGAAGGTAACTTGCCAACCTTACCAAATAGTTTCTCCGGTTAGTACACGAAGAGTTGTCTTCATTCCAGACGGCAGGTTGCTGTCATGGGACCTACTTTTATAAGGAACATGGCACATTAAGTTTATTAATAGGTTGTGATGTCAGTTACTCTCTCCATATTTTCGTTGATGTTTCACGGCCTATCACTTTCAATGTTCATGTTGCAGGCTCTTGCAACTGAGCGTGTTATTTTCAATTCTCTTTAGACGATCTAATCATTACAGCCTCTTGTTTCCATGGCTTCCATAAAGGGCAATGTCACAGAAGAATTTCTGATGTCTTTGTTCCTTATGCGATTACTGCTTGTTTTATTTACTTCTATCAGACATCTCATTTCACACGTGATAAGCTTCTTCTCAGTTGATTAGTCTGTACGGAAACAACTGATTCGAGATACAAAGTCATCGAACCGGAGGTCATTACCATAGTTTCCCGTAGCTATGGTGACATAAAGATGGTATATATATATATATATATATATATATATATATATATATATATATATACATATATATATATATATATATATATATATATATGATACTAGAAAAAGCAGCTACATTACATTAAGCAATAAACAGTGTTACTTGTAAAGACCATTTTCTCGATACGGCTTTCAGTATTATTGCCCTCTTTTAAAAAAAAACGGCCTGGTCTTTTATTGTTCTTTTTTATTATTATTTGTTCTTCATTTCCCCTAATTTTTTGTGAAATAACTCCATCCATACATTCAGATATGCCAATGGCATTATTAGTTAGTTAGTTATTCCTCTAGAGCCAAAGACGATACATAGGGCGGATGTCATAGATTTCCATGTCTCGCCATGTCATTATGTTTCACAATAATGTTTAAAGCAATCCAAATTTAAGCTGGTCGTGGCCATGTTTGACTGTACACAGGTCTATACTAAAAACAAAGTTTCGGGCCCAATATTAGCTATATTTCCAAGAGGTTCTTCAAATAACATAAATGTTTATCTATTTAGCAAATTGTCCAATCTCTAATACAATACTAAAAACATTTATGAAATTTAAATTAAGAAAATTTCACTAATTTTACGCTATCACAAATGGCAATAGTTCACCCAACTAACTCATTGTGAAACAAATAGCTCTATTTATTAATACGGTGTGGCCCTGTTTTGCCTGGCGGTGTCATATAGTAGAAGAGTTCCCTGGAGATGGCCTTTGTAAGCTTGTTCCCGTGGCCTCTTTGATTATATTGAACAACTGATCATTGGTTATAAATCAACATTATTTGCACTTGGCCATAGGTTACCCATAAATGTTGTCTTCAACAGATGTGAAAGGTTACTCAAGTGTATTGTTGCTGTAGTTCGTTGATTATATATACCAATATTTCTGCGCATATACGAATATTTCTACTATCGTCACATTAAATACCTAGTTTCCCTAATAGTTGACTGCATGAATTAATCGCAGTGTTTGTCTCCACCATGTACGCTAGGATCAACTTCAGCTCGTCTTTCGTATCTAATGTTAACTCCCTCGTTTATAGATGCAGTTGATGCACATCTGACGTCTAATTACAGCGTAAGCGTTTACATCAGTAAAACCCTCATTAAAAAGCTAGATAAAAAAGCCCAGCATCATGGTACAGATCTCGTATTCTAAGGAACAAAAACCTAAGATCCCCAGATTTGATAGAAACAGATCTGAAATATCTATGAATAACTTTCCAGGGAAGTCTTTTATTTAGCAAACATATGGATACTATGTTTTTTTTAGATGGAAGATGGGAATCAGTGCTATAAAAGCTGCAGACATGCAACAACTGACACATTTTCTATTGCTGCAAGCGATAGTGTTATCTATCATCAATTATGGCGTCGGCCTACTCACACTGTCATCAATTCTGATCATGCTGGCTGATTGGATGGAATCCAAAATCAGTGGTAGGAGCAGCGTTATGATCAGTGCCGGATTTACCTATAAGCTAAACAAGCTATAGCTTAGGCCCCCCCTACTGTTTTAGGGACCCCCCAAATTTGTGTATTACACTATCTATATATTCTTAATCGTTAAAGGGCCCAATATCTCAAATAGCTTAGGTCCCCATGTCTCAAATAGCTTAGGGCCCTATCAAGTCTAAATCCGGCCCTGGCTATGATGTAATAAAATACCCTCTTAAAAGCCATGAGATTCTTATTAGATCTGCCAAGCATAAGGTACAGCATCGAGGGGTGCAGGTAAGAGCATACCTTCATATAGCCAAAAATGACTACCACTTCTTACCGCAAGGCGAGATGAGACAAAGAGATAACATATCGTGTGAAAAGTCATGGATGACATAATATGTCATAGATAATTGCTCAGAGTAAAGTTAATTTGCAGAAGTAGGAAAAGGCAGTGAATTGATGGATGTGAACAAAGAAAACAAAAGTATAAGGCTATCTATCTATCTACCTAATTTTCTCTGCTTTTGCTGGAGAGTGTAGTAGGGTTGAATGACGATCGGTTTTCGGACTATGACACATTTGTTCACTTGATATGCAATAATATTGTGACATCCGAGAACGTTGTTAACTCCTTCAATCCATTTTTTTCTTGTCTTCATCTGCATCTTGCTATTCCCATTTTCATGTTGTATGCTCTTGCCGCTGGCCAATAACGATTCATTCTCATTAAGTGGCCGAACTATTTCAGTCTCTGATGCTTCACCATGATGCTGGCTTCTAGATTTTTTTTAAACCGCAGATCTAAGGAGAAATGCTAATTAGTGGGTTCAAAGATCATTTCCGTAGTATTATTTTAGAGTTTCATTTGATCACTTTACGTATATTTTGTATTGTCAACACATTAAAAAAACTGATCAGTCAAAGGATCAATTAGTAGGCCTTATATTAGTGCTCAATTAGTAGACCCTATGTTAGTGCTCAGTTAGTATTCCTTATACTCGTATTAGTGCTGAATTAGTAGGCCCTGGAGTGTATTGTATTCTATTCAGGTGATTATCCTGGTTGTATTCTATTTAGGTGATTGTTAAGCTGTACATGTTAGTGCTCAATTAATATTCCTTATGATAGTGCTCAATTAGTATTACTTATATTAGTGCTCAATTAGTAGGCCCTATGTTAGTGCTCAGTTAGTATTCCTTATGTTAGTGCTGAATTAGTAGGCCCTTTGTTTGTGCTCAATTAGTAGGGTTATATCTCTTGTCGTATGTGATCCATGCATGATTTAATGATGTCGTAATTGTAATATAAAGATGCTAATTTGCGGTTCTTAAGAATTTTGGTTCAGCTGATTCCTTTTATATATTTTTTTCTGGCTCACACACTCAAAATAATATATTTTCAAAATGTTCTGAAATTAATTATTTTAGGTTAACGATATTAGAGAATATCCGCTATTGAAATGTAATGATTATGTGCTAACAGTTGAAATGCAATAGTTGTGTGCTAGCAATTGAAATGCAATGGTTATATGCTTACAACTGAAATGTAATAGTTATGTGCTAACATTTGAAATGTAATAGATATGTGCTTATGCGCTAACAACTGAAATGTAATGGTTATGTGATAACATTTGAAATGTAACAGCTATGTGCTAACAACTGAAATGTAATGTTTATGTGCTTATAATTGAAATTTAATGTTAAAATATAAAAATATAATGTGCTAATAAGAAACAAACTATATTTTAAAAAAAACCAATTTGTTTACAAGTCCAATTGCAGTGTACTATCATATTCATCACTAAAATGTCACATCCAGTCAGTTATCCACCATGAAACACAACGAAACTGGATTGTAGCACAATTCAATGCATTATTATTTATATCTTTCTCAAGATCGTCTCAGCAATAATTTTATAAAGATATATTCTTCTAAAGAGGTAACAGCAAGACCATCAATCAGCCGTATACTTTTCATTGTGTACAATCGGTAATTTATGCTGTTTAACTGGTACGCTTTCAGATTTGGCTATCTAGCGGTCTTCATAAAAGTTTACGCCGAGAATCCGGTCCTGCTTTCATGTCCCATGTTAACCGTACCCGTTCAAATTTTCTTTTCCCTGTAATCGATTTTTATCTAATTGTATGAAGGTTGTCTAAAATACTTAATCTGCACAGTATTTATCATTGATTCTGACTTTATATTTAAACAAAAATATCTATCCATAAATATTTTTATTTAAATATAAAGACTAATACTATTTATTCATGTCTTCGCGGACCTCTTGACCCTGTCCACCCAAGATCCGCTGTTTACATTTTAAGAACCGCTGTGCTCATAGATTTAAGATTGTGTATTCATGGAAAAGAAGTTGAGAATCGAGTTATTTTTCAATACTGTCAAGACAGTGTTTCCGCTGACAGCAAGGGGAAGATCTCCCTAAACAATATTCCTTTGGAATACTAATCAAATAACGTCTCAGTCAGTTCTATGTTCTAGCTTAATACAATAATTCATTGTGATAAAGTATGGCTGTATTATATTCGAAAGTGGCTATACGTCGGAATGGCATCAATTGTTGATATATATCAGTCAATAAAGAAGATCGCAAAGAAATTGAAAGCTATTTGAAATGTTTGTGCTGATAGAACTGTCAACGTAGATTCAGATCTATGTTTGCGATGTTTATACTGTGTCATCATAAATAAAGAACAGAAATAATAATATTTATACCCGGTCAAAATAAATGCCGAGCCCAATAAACAATGTTTGTAGCGGTCAACAGAGATATTAGACGCAAATAACGATCTTTATATCGGTGCAAAATACATGGTAGGGTTGTGCTAACAATCCGTCAAACTGGATTACATGGATATACTGCATGGGTCACGATGGAGACTGAAGAAACGAAAGCTCTGATATATTGGCAGGAAATTCTGCGATTGATGGCACAATACTGAGAAGAGATAAATCTGCTTTAATTAAAACAGTCATAATTTCATTGCAAAATGAAGACGTTGACAATGAGACAGAAAATGTACACATACAAAGAATGACAGAAATGAAAGTGATTAGAGGTGAGAGAAGAAAATGTACTCTTTTTGGAAAGAATCGAAGATCGCCTAATCAACACCTGACTGGAACTTTGAGTCTACATACACTGCAATGGCTGCTAGAAGGAGAGCGGAACACTTATGGAATTGCCTCATGTGCTATAGTTAGATCCATAATTTATTGTTACTCACTTGAGCTCAATTTTCACGAAAACTATAGGATGCATAGCAACCATATTTCGCAGTTAGTCTTCTACTCAGCACAACCTTAGGAATTCATATTTTACAAATTGATAAATAGATTTTAAAAAGCACAAAACGTTTTCTGCTGTGTAGTATTGCATAAGCAAAAAAAAAATAGCACGCACATTTTACACTGTACAGTAATACATACAATTATGGATGCAAAGGCGTATCCCAACTACATATAATAATAGACAATGCGAGATAGTTATCATTACTTCCAGAGTGTATGTACAGCAGTTTTTATCTTTGATGATCAAGTATTCGTGTTTTTCTTGTGGTATTGGCATTGAAGAGGAATATGTGTATTTGATCATTCTATACATAAAGATGACTTCAAACAAATCATTGGTTGGTTGGTTGCTGATCCAGCAGTCCATGGGCTCATGTCCTTTGACCAAATGTCATCGTGTAATATATGCATGTGTTTGTGAGCTGTTGTTTTGTTCCATATAAGGTGTTCCATTTATGTGGTCTTGAAGGGAGAAGCATTATTCTGACGTCAGCCAGTACTGGGCATTCAAAAAGGTGATGGTCAACAGTTTTATAGGATCTGTACACAGCCAGCACCCTGGAGTATATTGTGGTTGTAGTCTATTCTATACAGGTGATTGTTAAGCTGTACATGCAGTATGCGTAGTCGGAAGATGATACTCTGGTCTTTCCTTCTCATGAGGTTGATGTTGTCTTTAGGATTTGGGCTAGTTATATATTTGTAGATTTCCCTCCCAGTGTTTCCCATGACCCATCTGTTCATCCAATTTTCTTTGCTCACATATTTCGCTATCATTTTAACGTTGTGTATGGTTGTTTTTGTATATGACTGTTCTTGTTGTACTCCTTTCTTTGCTAGTCTGTCTGCCTTGTCATTGCCAGGTGTGTTTGAGTGGCCAGGAATGCACTTCACAATAGTGCTAACTTCATAACATGTATGCAGCTGGTTGTCATGGTGATATATTTAGACTAGCTCATGCTTACAATGCCCAACACATTCGAGTGCTTGAAGAGAGGACATAGGTATGTAGAAATCACAATTTTTTGAACTTTTGATAGAAAGGTATCAAATATGGTCATCAAGATATACAAGGCAACTTCTAGTGCTGTTATTTCAGCTTCATAGTAAGAAATTATGTCCACATAGGCACCAAACAACTCATCAGATGTTTTGTTTGGATATTCTATATTGACACCATAACCTGCTTTGATGGTGGCTCTGAAAGCAGACCCATAAGTATAGACATGAATTCATTGTTCTGGGTAGGTGTCTTTTGTTTTCTGTGTTGCTTTTATAAGACTTACTTGGTCGGAACTTCTCGTTGCATAATCTCATAATTGTGTCTTGATTTCCGGCAATTTAAAACCTGCGTGTGGTAGTAAACATTTTTCTACTCTGTGCAGTTCTTGTACCTTATCTGGGAGGTATAGCTGTCTTTTATTTCATTGACATGGCTGAAGACTGACCTCTATTTTATTCTGTGTTTTGGTTGCCAGTTTTCTACAAGTTGTTTATTTGGGTGATCTTGATTCATTCTTTTACTTCAGCCATATCTCTCCGTATTTCAAGAGGTTCTACATTTGTATGTACTTCACATGCAGTCGTTTTCCCCGTGGCAACCTATGGATGCGAGACTTAGACTTTAAACAAGACAATATCTAGAAGAAGTAATTAATTTTAATGGAGTTCTACAGAAATTCCTACGATTATCATGGAGAGAGAAAAAGAAGAGCATTGAAGTTGTAAAATTACTGAAACTAAATTAAGGGTAGCTTCTAAATACCATCATATGAAAAAAATGAAGCTACAGTATTTTGGACACTTAAAGCGAGATGATGGTATCGAAAGGCTAATTCTAGAGGGCAGAGTGTCAGGCGAGAGAAGAAGAGGAAGACCAAGAAAACGAAGGACCATCGACATGGAAGAATGTATTCACATGTCTCTGGTCAATGCAGGCCTGCTTGTCCAAGACAGAGAGGTATTCAGAGTATCCATGGCGAAGACAACGTTCTCGAAAGAATATGTTACTTGATATACATATGTTCACTTAAGCGATCTGCGTTCCTGTTACTTCTGTAAGCAACCAGAGGTTGGTCACAGAACACATCACGTGTCCTGGGATTCAACTTAAGAAGAGGAAGGTATCGAAATATGACATGACGGACAGCAGAGCAAAATGGGAGTAGAAAATATGACATGACGGACAGCAGAGCAAAATGGGAGTAGAAAATATGACATGACGGACAGAAGAGCAAAATGGGAGTAGAAAATGAGAATAAGTTTGACCCTGTCGGTGGAGAAAAACCTTCGAGTGTTCTTGACAGTCAAGCAAGAGTAGTGTAGCAAGCAGTGTAGCGGAGTCCCATCTTGTCCACCATGACGACACCGTTGATTGATTACTCCTGTCTTATATCCGACCTAAACACATCTAAATCTAACATTTCCACCGTCTACAATAATTTACCACTGACAGTACTCTTCTTTACTCATTTATGATACTCATCATCCACATTCTCAACAGACAACTATAGGACTTTATGTTGTATGAGTACAAGATAATGTTAAAACACAACCATAAACCTTCTCCGCCATTCTGTCCTTACTGGCTCTTCACCTCATAGTCACACGCACACGCAGGTCCTTTACATTTCACCAGAACTAAAGCTTCTGACAGTGTGATTTCTATCTTCAACTAGGACTTGATTGATTGATTGAGAACCGCAGGACTTGCGAGCGATTAGATCTTACTTCCTATGTTCAGTGGAGTGATGTTTCTGAGCGTCCTTTAATACCCAGGAGATTTCAGCTTTCCGTTTAGTGCGATGCCCATTGAAGGATCCTTCTACTCAGGGTAGGGGAGGTATATAATTGTATAGATGATATGCTACAAAGGTCCTACAAGAGAGCATCAATATAACGGTATATCATCTACTAATATTTTCTGTTGCATGGGTGGTTTGTCTTGTGGGTTATTGCCTATTGGTGACACAGACTCAACCGAATGCGTAACAATGGACTTTTATACCTTCTCTTTACATACAATCGTCTTACTCTTATGTGGGAGAAGTCTCATCGCCGATTGTGCCTACGGTTTCACTACTAGGACAGTGAATCGGCTGAGCAGTTTTCTGACATGGAAGATATATTCTCCCGGTATGCATCCCGCCAGCATGACTGGAACCTAAGCCTGGTGCATTCTCAACCCAGGGCCGATACATCAAGGACACCCAGCATGAAGCCAAACGTCTCCACTTCAAAAGTTGAAGAGCAGGAGGGGAGTGGTATGGGACGACCAAGAGAGATGTTTGGCAACATAGCATTGTGACATGTTCATTAACCAGTTGAGGCGGAAATATTTTTCAGAACGGCTTCTAGGGTGACACAACCTTAAATGGGTACCAGATTAATCCGAGAATTAAAGACTACGAGGGAGATGAGATAGATACTGCCCTCATATAGCAGAGACACTGAAATGTGAGATCGCTTCCATCTCACACCCCTATTGCATTAATAAATGCTTTGTGTTCACTTTCATATTTGACTATATTGTGGAATAAGAGAACATCGGTATCGGAAATGACTTCCAGTACATGAAATAGAAGACTGTGGAAAGACATGATAACCAATGTCAGACGGCATAGACCATAAGAGGAAGAATTCAATGAGAAGAATGGGGAACAACCAAATTGCGCCATTTATATAAAACGATCGAAGAGCTATGCTCAGGGCTATGAAGGTGAGGGACTTGTCACAAACTCCGTTTGTTATAACACGTTTTTTTTGTGCTGTGACGTCAACTACAGTAGCACACTTGGGATATAATAATAATATATTTTACTTTGATGTTGGTTTCTGCGACACCCCTTCTACCAGGTCAACGTAGACGCACAATTTAACTAACAATCAACACGCAATTCTGATGGAATATGTGATTTCTACATGTGAATGTGATAGATTAGAACACAGTTTAACCATTTAGAAAACTATGAAACAACGCTGTGACAGATATAACAAATCGACAGCGACGAAACACACTGCTCATAGAAAATGAAGAGTTTTCAGGAGACGACTAAACGTAAAACGATCAAATTTGGATCAATTAACATCTGTGGAGTAAAGAATAAAGCTGTAGATCTAATAGAAGAGATGGAAAAAAAATCAAAGAAGCCACAGGAACAAGCTTACAAACAGCGCACAAGAAGGCCATCTCCAGAGAACTCTTCCACCCCTGACGCCGCAAGGCAAACAAGGGAGACAGCGTAAAGATAGATAGAATCAACACGCAAGCTCAATAACACTTTTTTTTGCAACGAAATAAATAATGTTCAGTTTTGAATTATGTTCTCAGAGAACAACATTGAAAATATTTAAAAGATATACATAAATAGTCTTAACTTCTACACACCCTCCTCCCCCACATTATTTTGATGCTTCTACAGTTTCATCTCATGTCCCCTCACACATATCACACGTCTCCTACTTGTTCATCTCATGTCCCCCCCCCCACACATATCACGCGCCTCCTACTTGTTCATCTCATGTCCCCCCCCCACACATATCACGCGCCTCCTACTTGTTCATCTCATGTCCCCCCCCCCACACATATCACGCGCCTCCTACTTGTTCATCTCATGTCCCCCCACACATATCACACGCCTCCTACTTGTTCATCTCATGTCCCCCCACTTATTACAATTACATCTATCCTAGGTATTAATTGCATGGTTTTTCTGTAACATCTGTTTCAGCAATTGAAGTGACGTTCTTGCTATCCTCTAGTGTGATATGAAGCAATTGTTTCTCGACCTTGGGACAACGGAAACAGGTTGCAAAGCTGTGTATTATACTGGTGCTCTAATCAAGTGGGTATAGAGTCCCCGGCCTAATCAAGTGGGTATAGAGTCCCCTGCTTAATCAATTGGGTGTATAGTCCCCGGCCTAATCAAGTGGGTATAGAGTCCCCGGCCTAATCAAGTGGGTATAGAGTCCCTGGCCTAATAAAGTGGGTATAGTCCCCTGCCGATTCAAGTGGGTATAAAGTCCGCTGCCTAAACAAGTGGGTATAGAGTTACTGGCCTAATAAAGTGGTATAGAGTCCCCTGCCTAATCAAGTGGGTATAGAGTCCCCTGCCTATTCAAGTGGGTATAAAGTCCATGCCTAATCAAGTGGGTATATAATTACTGGCCTAATAAAGTGTGTATAGAGTCCCCTGTCTATTCAAGTGGGTATAAAGTCCCCTGCCTAATCAGATGGGTATAGAGTTACTGGCCTAATAAAGTGGGTATTGAGTCCCCTGCCTAACCAAGTAGGTATAGAATCCCCGGCCTAATCAAGTGGGTATATGGTCCCCTGGTTAAACAATTGTGTATAAAGTCCCCGGCCTAATCAAGTGGGTATAGAGTTACTGGCCTAATAAAGTGGGTATAGAGTCCCCTGCCTATTCAAGTGGGTATAGAGTTACCGGTCTAATCAAGTGGGTATTAAATACCCTGTCTATCAAGTGGGTATAGAGTTACTGGCCTAATCAAGTAGGTATAGAGTTACTGGCCTAATCAAGTGGGTATTGAGTCCTCTGCCTAATCAAGTAGGTATAGAATCTCCGGCCTAATCAAGTGGGTATATGGTCCCCTGGCTAAACAAGTGGTTATAACGTCCCCTGCCTAATCAAGTATGTATAGAGTTACCGGCCTAATCGAGTGGGTATAGAGTTACTGGCCTAATCATGTGGGTATAGAGTTACTGGTCTAATCAAGTGGGTGTAGAGTTTACTAGCCTAATCAAGTGGGTATAGCGTTACTGGCCTAATCAAGTGGGTATAGAGTTTACTGGCCTAATCAAGTGGGTGTAGAGTTTACTGGCCTAATCAAGTGGGTATAGAGTTACTGGCCTAATCAAGTGGGTGTAGAGTTTACTGGCCTAATAAAGTGGGTACAGAGTTACTGGCCTAATCAAGTGGGTATAGAGTTTACTGGTCTAATCAAGTGGGTATAGAGTTTACTGGTCTAATCAAGTTAGTATAGAGTTACTGGCCTAATCAAGTGGGTATGGAGTCGCCGTCCGTTTCCAGAACTGAAACACGTATTACACAATATGAATGTAAAATAAGTTAATTGAATAATTACAAAGTCATGGGAATCAAGAAGTGGATTTTTATTTTCGTTTGTGTTGAAAATTATGCTGGTTACCCGGATATAATCCAGGAAACTAAACGGCGTCTGTTCTGGTTTACACATTAGCTGCGGTGCCTGCGCATTTATAATTAATAATTCGACTTCAAAAAGACCCGAGAATCATGTTGACCTTTTGCAGAATTGTTATCTAAAATCATGTAAAACTTCCTTAGTTTTGTTTTTATTACAATCTGCAGTGTAGTTTACAGTAACTCTTTAAGTATTCAGTAAAGAAACATTACTGTCTGCAGTGTAGTTTACAGTAACTCTTTAAGTATTCAGTAAAGAAACATTACAGTCTGCAGTGTAGTTTACAGTAACCAATTAAGTATTCAGTAGAAGAAATATTACAGTCTGCAGTGTAGTTTACAGTAACTCTTTAAGTATTCAGTAGAAGAAATATTACAGTCTGCAGTGTAGTTTACAGTAACTCTTTAAGTATTCAGTAGAAGAAATATTACAGTCTGCAGTGTAGTTTACAGTAACTCTTTAAGTATTCAGTAGAAGAAATATTACAGTCTGCAGTGTAGTTTACAGTAACTCTTTAAGTATTCAGTAGAAGAAATATTACAGCCTGCAGTGTAGTTTACAGTAACTCTTTAAGTATTCAGTAGAAGAAATATTACAGTCTGCAGTGTAGTTTACAGTAACTCTTTAAGTATTCAGTAGAAGAAATATTACAGTCTGCAGTGTAGTTTACAGTAACTCTTTAAGTATTCAGTAGAAGAAATATTACAGTCTGCAGTGTAGTTTACAGTAACTCTTTAAGTATTCAGTAGAAGAAATATTACAGTCTGCAGTTTAGTTTACAGTAACCATTTAAGTATTCAGTAAAAGAAATATTACAGTCTGCAGTGTAGTTTACAGTAACTCTTTAAGTATTCAGTAGAAGAAATATTACAGTCTGCAGTGTAGTTTACAGTAACTCTTTAAGTATTCAGTAGAAGAAATATTACAGTCTGCAGTGTAGTTTACAGTAACTCTTTAAGTATTCAGTAGAAGAAATATTACAGTCTGCAGTGTAGTTTACAGTAACTCTTTAAGTATTCAGTAGAAGAAATATTACAGTCTGCAGTGTAGTTTACAGTAACTCTTTAAGTATTCAGTAGAAGAAATATTACAGTCTGCAGTGTAGTTTACAGTAACTCTTTAAGTATTCAGTAGAAGAAATATTACAGTCTGCAGTTTAGTTTACAGTAACCATTTAAGTATTCAGTAAAAGAAATATTACAGTCTGCAGTGTAGTTTACAGTAACTCTTTAAGTATTCAGTAGAAGAAATATTACAGTCTGCAGTGTAGTTTACAGTAACTCTTTAAGTATTCAGTAGAAGAAATATTACAGTCTGCAGTGTAGTTTACAGTAACTCTTTAAGTATTCAGTAGAAGAAATATTACAGTCTGCAGTGTAGTTTACAGTAACTCTTTAAGTATTCAGTAGAAGAAATATTACAGTCTGCAGTGTAGTTTACAGTAACTCTTTAAGTATTCAGTAGAAGAAATATTACAGTCTGCAGTGTAGTTTACAGTAACTCTTTAAGTATTCAGTAGAAGAAATATTACAGTCTGCAGTTTAGTTTACAGTAACCATTTAAGTATTCAGTAAAAGAAATATTACAGTCTGCAGTGTAGTTTACAGTAACTCTTTAAGTATTCAGTAGAAGAAATATTACAGTCTGCAGTGTAGTTTACAGTAACTCTTTAAGTATTCAGTAGAAGAAATATTACAGTCTGCAGTGTAGTTTACAGTAACTCTTTAAGTATTCAGTAGAAGAAATATTACAGTCTGCAGTGTAGTTTACAGTAACTCTTTAAGTATTCAGTAGAAGAAATATTACAGTCTGCAGTGTAGTTTACAGTAACTCTTTAAGTATTCAGTAGAAGAAATACAAAAGTAACAATTAACTCTCTTGTCTTCAATGACATCAAAGATAATACATGGTGTTTGTGTAGTCTCAGTGCAATCATTTGCATTGCTTTTGACATATCACATTAACTTCGAGTATTTATTGTTATCTGTGCGGCGTCATTGGTGTTAGAATATATGTGAGAAAACATTACTGCTCATGTCTATCGCATATTGGGTAACTCACAACACAACAAAGTTATTTCTTGGTCATGGAATATAAGTTAACTCTGCAACTAACAGCCATCTGCTGCTATGCTGTGCACTGGACCATGGAAATACACACATTTAATGGTATATTATTTGGCACAGATGTTTCATCTCAAATACAGTGCTCAGCAAATTTATAAACACCCAATATCACTGTGATATATCATGCGCAAAAAGCGACTAATTAGGGTTAGGTATGGTGACCACCTTATTGTCAAAAAAATCAAAGTTAAAAAATGGCCACATCCGATGTGTTGAACTGAACGTTTCAAACATCGCATATGTGGCATAATATATTACAGTGCGTTTCAAATTTATTGCCATGAAACTTCATTTACTATTTCAATAACGAAAGGTCGCAACTCCTTGAGCGTGATTTACATTTTAAAGTATCCCAATTATGTTGTTTAGACGACCAAATGAAAAATCATCAAATTTGGATCCATTAACGGCTGCGGATTAAAGAACAAAGACGAAGGTCTAATAGAAGAATTGAAAAAACGAAACATCAAATTACTTGTACTAGCAGACACAAGAATTAAGGACCAAGGTAACAAACTACCAACAGACATCATGCCACAGATGGCCATGAAACATAGACAACATAGAAACTTTATAGTCGTAAGACTATAGAGCCAGAGGCAGACCATGTAAAATATGGATCACAAGAATCAAAGAGGTCAAGGGAATAAACTGACATACAACACACAAGAAGGCTATCTCCAGAGAACTCTTCTACTCCTGACGCCGCAAGGTAAACAATGGCCAGAGATTACAATAGATAGATAGAATTATGTTTTTTTTGTGTGTGTAATTCCTGCAGACATTTGCAGTGTCTTACATCGGCACACGCATTTGATATCTGTAGTTGTTATAATTATTTAATCCCAGAATATTTAATTTATTGTAATTTAACTATTAAGAGTCAATACACATATTCTCTAAAAATTCAGTTACCATGCAAATGAATTCTATGCGAGAATTTCATTCATTGATATTCACCATCTAATATTTCGCAAATGTCGCATAAAGAGTCTGACGCGGTGAACTTATCAGTGTCATGTGACGTATTCCTTCCAGAATGATGTCTTCCCAATGAACTCTCTGAACCTCTCTCTGTCTTGGGCGATGTGACTTGCATTTTCTAGCGATGTATTCATGTTATCTTTAATGTCGTCAGTCCATCGTCTTCTTGGTTTGCCCTTTCTCCTCACTCATCAGTACATGCAATAAAGTACAAAAATCACATACAAATATATGTTTCCTCACTGCAAATCAATTGAAGTATTGAATATATTGTAAAAATTGCAAATATACAATATGTGTTCTGTTAGAGGAGATGTCCATACAACAGAAGACAAAATTAATGCATAAGGAGATAAGGCTGATCACAAATAAGAAAAATCCTATAAATGGGGATGGCTGCATTAAAGATAAAAATGGTAAAATAATATTTGATAAAACAAAAACACAAGATGGGCAGATTATGTAACAGAACTGTTTGACGACCAACGGAACAAAAAACCAACAACACACAACAATGATGGACCAGCAATACTGAAATCAGAAGTAGAACATGCAATAAATTCAATAAAATGTGGAAAAGCTGCAGGCTCTGACAACATAACAGCCGACATAATAAAAACTCTAAATGAATTTGGTGTAGATAATATAACAGAAATTTGCAATGACATATACGAAACAGGCCATATACCTAAAGACCTAACATCATCAATATTCATACTACTACCTAAGAAGCCCAGGCTGTGGACTGTACAGAATATAGAACAATAAGTCTAATGAGCCATCTAACTAAAATACTTCTCAAGATAATACATGAAAGAATTAAGAACAAGATAGACATGGAGGACGGTGAAGAACAATTCGGTTTTAGGAAAAACAAAGGAACCAGAGAAGCTATACTCAGTATCCGGCTAGTGATAGATAAATATATAGAAGTCCACAAAAGTATCTATATTTGCTTCATAGACTACAGCAAGGCCTTTGACAGAGTCCAACATGAAAAATTAATCAAATGTCTTCAAGAAATAGGCATAGATGGAAAAGACATCAGGCTGATTAGAAATACATATTGGGAACAAACTGCATCAATAAGGTGTGAAAACAGCTACTCTCCATACATAGAAAAAAGAAGAGGGGTAAGACAAGGATGCATTTTATAACCAAGCCTATTTAATATCTACACAGCGAATATCTTTAAAAATATAGAAGAAATACCAGGACTCAAGATCAATGGGAAAATAATAAACAACATTAGATATGCAGATGACACTGTTCTTTTAGCAGAAAGTGAACATGAACTACAAAGACTAATAGATCAAGTCAATAAATCAAGTAATGAATATGGACTGGATATAAACATTCAAAAAACAAAAACCATGATAATCAGCAAAGACACAGAAGAACAGGAGGTAAACATAAACATACAGGGAGAGAAACTACAACAAGTAAAACAGTATCAATATCTTGGACACATAGTCACAAATGATGGCAGATGTGAAACAGAAGTTAAAAGGAGAATAGGAATGGCTAAAAGTACCTTCAATGACATGAGGAAATTATTAATATCTAAACAAATTACAAACAAGTTAAAAATGAGAATTATAAAATGCTACATCTATTCTAAATTAATGTATGGCTCAGAAACATGGATACTAAATAAACAATTAGAAGAGAAAATTGATGCATTTGAGATGTGGGTATATAGAAGAATAGGGAGAACATCATGGAAAGAGAAGAAAACAAATAAAGAGGTGCTAAAGACACTTAATATGAAGAAAGAACTACTAAGAGAAACAAAGATCAGGCAAATAAAATACTTTGGACACATTAAAACATGACACCCCATTGAAGACCTTACTTGAGGGTAAAGTCAAAGGGAAGCGAGCAAGAGGTAGGCAGAGATACAAGTGGGAGAGTAACATTACACGATGGACAGGTTACAGTCTAGCAGATTGCACCACCAAGACAAGAGACAGGAGATGTTCGAGATACGTTGCAGCCAACCTTCGTTGCGGAGACGGCACTTGATGATGATGATGATGTTCAATTATTATATACTGACATACATTGTAAACGTACCACTATAATAATATAGGAAAATGGTGTAAAATGTAAATATAAATGTGTACATATTATAAATTTTCTAAATCGAAATTCATTTTCATATCAATCCAACTTGGTGATTAATTTGTGTATTTGATTGATATGAAATTCTTTGCAATATTTACAAGCATGGAAGAAGAAAAAATATTCAACTGATAAAATAAAATCCACTCCGAAGCATATCGCGGCACTGCCCGGTTCGGTAACGTTCATGGAGACGTACAATAGTGATATGATGGCAATTTTTCCTTCTGGCAATGGTCCTCAACCTATTTCGTGCCACCACCGTACCAATGACTTGATGACTGTCGCTTTCAGAGAGTTGTGACATTTTAGGCATATGTTTTAGACAATATGTCTAAACGACCTTTTTATACCGGGTACACTGACATTGCGTCTACGCATTTTCAGGTTCATATCTGTTAGGACTGGTGGCAGCACATGCAACTTTAACTAGTTAGTTAGTCGTCGGATCATCATCACTACAAACTGGACGCGTCCATAGCTGCTCCGATCTCTCCTTGAGTGTATCCGCCATTGCACTTCTTCTGACAGTACCGGTCCTATGCTGGTTGACCATCATTCTTCTGCGCCCTCCTAATTGTTCATTTCTAGCAACACCGCATTTCAATAACCTGATCGTCAATCCTAGCCATTGAAAAGGAATCATCATCCACATTAGTCTCACTCTTGCGTGCTATATCTCTTAAGGAGTTCAGCGCGACCCATTGCCCCATCGACCTGTGCCAAAATCGCGCATGATACCAGTTGATCCGCTCTTTCATTGCCTCGAACACCCACATGTCGCGGCACGAAAATAAATGTAACAACTTTCAGCCTCGCCTTTCTCAAGGCCTCAATCCACTTTTCAATCCGCGAAAAGAACGAGACCCACTTAAACCTTCTTAATCATACTCATAGAGTCACTCAAGATGCATACCTGCGTTACCTCCTGTGTGCATACGCACTCAAATGCTCTGATCACCGCCAGTCTCCATGGTCATACTACTCGTAGTGACCTCAAAAGTACCACTTTCCTCCCTGATTGTTTTATCTGCGCACTGAGTTGTGAAGGCCCAAGCACTGCGAACATGTCTAATCACAGATCCATCAGTGTATATAATCACATTCCCCTCTTTGGTATTCTCACTGACCAAAGCACTTCTTTCTCCACGGATGTGGGACACCATTCTTAACTGTTTTCTTTAACTATTTTAACTATAACTTTTATCTTTAACTAATTTCAACTTTAACTATTTTCATGTATTCTTTACACAATACCGAGGGTTGCGTTGAACATGTTCCATCCCTGCAGAAATTCGCACTATATCAAACTACAAATACGGGGAAAATATGTTTTCACACTTCCCCCCACCTATTCGGCGTCAATATTTGTAATCGTGGCGCATGGCCGAGAGGTTAGAACGCTAGTCTCACACGAGTGAGGTCTAGAGTTCGATCCCTGGTATGGACTGGGTTTTTTTCTGTCGGAGGGTAAATTAAAAAAAACTCACCCTGTACATGACGTGGCGACAGCAAGAGCTTGCGGCCTTTATCACACAGCTATTCAATCCTCTCCTTGCAACACCTGAACTGGTAAAATGCAGTATTGACAGTTTTTTCTTCAGTGATGCGTTTTTAATGTGTTTCAGTAAACATTGCGCAAAATGAACATATTGAAAACATGCTGTTCACTTTAAAAAAAATGTTTCACTATGACATTGGACCTAATAGATTATGCAGAAATTTCATTAAACTAAGTGAAATCGTTTTTACAAATTTTAAAACGCGCTAAACTATAACGTAAGTAAAATAAAAATTACTTTCTGTGATCATACACGAAAAATGAAAGGATCCGTGTGAAAGGAAATGTATATCAAGGTTTTTATCGCAGATATCAAATGCTTCAAATGCTCCCACTGTAGTTTTAATTTAATGACTTGTGTTTTATGGTTGTGGCGTGTTGCAATGTTACTCTGGTGCTCTGCTAGTCTGATATAGTTTTCTTTTATTAATTTATAAACCTTCATGTAGTATGACGTTCCAATAGCACTTTATGCATTTGTATATTCAAAAACACAGTTTATAGATAATCTTTCTTTTGTGAAAAAAATAGCACATATGGTAGTAGACATTTCTGGCCATGTTGAGTGAGCGCCAAGTCACATTTGTGTGATGTTAAGTCGCGTTATTGAGCCTTCTCTGCTGTAGAAGATAACATAACACAGAGGATAATGATGTTATAATGTTCACAGATGGATCTGTCCGTCATGGTTAGAAATCTGGCTGGGGTTTTATAGACAGTATAAGTGGTAAAATTATTGTCAAGCGCAATGGAACATATAAAATGATTACTTGCAGTATGAGGATGGAGGTCGAGGTTATTACTGCAGCTCTCCGAGACTATTGTTACTAGGGCAGTTCTTCTTCTTCTTCTGCGTTCGTTCTCAAACTCCTGCAGATTAGCAGGATGTAGTCCGGAGAACGGAATGCGTTTTGTTATGGATTATAGCATTGCTGCGATATCTGCGCCTTCGGCCGGAGACATCCGACTTCAGCATGGCTTTGGGTCACTGACCCTATATGGGATGGGACAGCCATCTCCATCCTATAACCTCCTTAGTCTCCTTTTACGACATGCGTGGAAGGTAAACAGTGTTGCTATTCTTTGCTCCCCTTTCGGGGCCCCTGCAGCACACTGGCGTCTAGGGCAGTTATAGTGTAAGACACTGAGTCCCTGCTTCATAATAATGGGTGTCTGTATGAGTTGATGGCTTGTATTGCCTGTTCAGACATTGCACGTGTTATATTGGATTTACTGTCCAGGGCATTTTGTCATACTAATTTTGTCATTAGAGCAAAGGTCGTCGAATGTGTGTGTCAAATGTGTCTATAGTTATTGAATAAAGAATAAGTAATATACATATAGAAGAATAGGGAGAACATCATGGAAAGAGAAGAAAACAAATAAAGAGGTGTTAAAGACACTTAATATGAAGAAAGAACTACTAAGAGAAATAAAGATCAGGCAAATAAAATACTTTGGACACATTAAAAGACATGACACCTTATCGAAGACCTTACTTGAGGGTAAAGTCAAAGGGAAGCGAGCAAGAGGTAGGCAGAGATACAAGTGGGAGAGTAACATTACACGATGGACAGGTTACAGTCTAGCAGAGTGCACCACCAAGACAAGAGACAGGAGATGTTGGAGATACGTTGCAGCCAACCTTCGTTGCGGAGACGGCACTTAATGATGATGATGAATATACATTTGTTTTGTAGCTGTTTGGCGAGAGAATGTAGACACTACTACAACCGATGCGTATTAGATACGATTGGAAGATTTTGATTTTCAGTTTTCAGTGGGGCACAAGTAAGATTGGGTGAACTGATGAGCAGAATGAGGAATGTTTTCAACCAGTGAGCCACGGGAACAATCATCATTAATGTGTCATGTGATGTATTCCTTCCAGAACGTTGTCTTCCCAATGAACTCTCTGAACCTCTCTCTGTCTTGGGCGATGTAGCTTGCATTTTCTAGCGATGTATTCATGTTATCTTTTTCTTTAATATTTGCTCGGAGTCGCTGATCACCTATGGATTTGCTAGGAGTGCAGTGATGTCGACTTAATCAATATAAGTGTATATCGACCTTGTGGCCTCCTTGACCTGAACGTCAAAATCATGGTGCAAAAAATAGGACCAGTGTTTTCTGACCAGTCATGACGTGGAACCGACTAAGAAAAGCTGGGGATGGACTGATAACCTCTTACCTGTGAGAACTACTATTTTTCACGTCTTGCCTCAATTTTATATTTTTGTATCTATCAAATGATATCATGGATGACGAAGAAATGCAGTCCAGCGGTTCATTCATTTTCGTTTTGCGCTGAAGTTAGCACATAGGGCAGAGGTCAGATCTCTCAAATTCTGTGTATTCAAAGCTATTTTGCGCAGTTCTTGAATATTATGAATATTGGTTGTTTTACTTTCTCTAATTATTGTTCGTCTGAGTGTTTCTTTTGGTCTACCCCTTGCTCTTTTGCCTGTAGTTGTAGTTCAACGGTTACTGCACCATTTGTCTATTGTTACAGACTCCTAGATGGTGGAGAATACTAGATATGTCATCACTTCGCATGGGTCAACACATCTGACAGAAGAATGATGAGCCAGTTGTCTCAGATGTGCATACTGCGCCCCTGACAAGGGGTAATGTTTCTGGGATCCTACCACACTGGAAGGATTCTCTTCGGCGATTAGACATGCATTCGTAATCCCCCGAACTCATGTAAGCCGTTGAAAAATTAACCTTACACGAGCTCACCGAGCATGATCTATGCTTGTATAATAAAGGCTATTTACTGCTAAAAGCTACCGCTAACAGCTAAAGTGATTACTTTAATATTATGTATGAATATTATATCGTCTTTGTATCGCAGATTTGGTCTGCCTCTTTGTACCATGTAGGAGTTCCCCAAATAGCAGATGTTGTGCCATGTTGCTGTTACTCATGCTCAGACTATATCCAAGCTACTTGAGTCTTCCGTGACCAAGCTTGGACATTATTATTGAAATTTTAGCCATTTAGAGGACCTCGGTGCTGGTAAATGTGTCTAGACACCTGATATTCATAAATGTACGAATACAGAATCGACGACTTTTTTCTGCATTCATTTCCACCTATATTTCTGTTTTTATGTACTTCCTGTTCCTATCCTTTTAGCATCTCACATACACATTTCGCTCGGACACGTGTGTGTGTGTCGTTGTCATTTCTAATCGTCGTCTTTTGATGTTACGTGTTTATCTTGATAAAGGCCTTCTAGCCGAAATGTCGATTATGTCCAGTATATTGTTATTTGTTGGATTATATCCGATGTAGTGTTGTGTTTATTATTATTTCATGTGAGTATCCGACAGTGATAGTGTGTTAGTCATCGTTCATTAAGACTCGAATACCTGTTTCCTACGTAAATACTATTTTCATCGATATAGTAAGGACACTGAGGATGTAGGCCTATGTTTGGTATGTCAGAAGCTTTGCTACTGTTGTCAACTCTCTTTTGCTCACTGCTGTTTTCGACAGTTTGCCGAACATTTATGTATATATATAGTCGTGGTGGTAGTGGGATTGTATATATAGTCGTGGTGGTAGTGGGATTTATATATAGTCATGATGGTAGTGGGATTGTATATATAGCCTTGGTGGTAGTGAGCTTGGTCTAAGAAATACAACTCTGGTTGGAACTTGTTCAAAAGCTGATCGTTCAAATTATACTGACTATGCGATTGAATGTATTAGTGTTGTCTCATCAATCATCAAGTGACATATTCTTTCCAGAACGTAGTCTTTCCTATGGATCTCTTGAATTCTCCACGGTCTTGAGCAAGTTGCCCTGCATCTTCCAGTGACATGCGCAGGCATTCTTGAATATCTTTTATCCAACGGCGTCTTGGTCGGCCTTTACCCCTGTTGCCTTCTATCATCCCCTACATTAACACTCTCTCCATGCCGTCGTGTCTCTTAATATGACCGAACAGAACTAGCTTTTTCTTTAATATAGTGTTCATAAGCCAGCCTTCCTGGACGTTAATTGTTCTTAACACCTCCTGGTTTGTTTTCTTCGCCGTCCATGGTATTCTCAAAACTCTTCTATAACACTTTAATTCAAATGATGTTATTCTCTTGGTCACTGTTTTATTTAGTGTCCATGCTTCACATAGTGTTGTCTAACAATTTAAAATACTTCAGTAACGATTTTCTATATAATGTATAATATTTGTGCAACAATATCCTATATAATGTATAATATTTGTGTAACAATATCCTATATAATGTATAATATTTGTGTAACAATATCCTATATAATGTGTAATATTTGTGTATTGACCGACCAAGATGAGAATTGACAAAAGGTATGTTGGAATGTTTAAGCAGCACAAGTGTGATCAGATCACAGCAACCATGAAAAAGATTTCGTTATGGAAATAACACGCCAAGTGAATGGTTCAACATGCTCTCTTGCCAATTGAATGGTTCAACATGCTCTCTTGCCAATTGAATGGTTCAACATGCTCTCTTGCCAATTGAATGGTTCAACATGCTCTCTTGCCAATTGAATGGTTCAACATGCTCTCTTGCCAATTGAATGGTTCAACATGCTCTCTTGCCAATTGAATGGTTCAACATGCTCTCTTGCCAATTGAATGGTTCAACATGCTCTCTTGCCAATTGAATGGTTCAACATGCTCGCTTGCCAATTGAATGGTTCAACATGCTCTCTTGCCAATTGAATGGTTCAACATGCTCTCTTGCCAATTGAATGGTTCAACATGCTCTCTTGCCAATTGAATGGTTCAACATGCTCGCTTGCCAATTGAATGGTTCAACATGCTCTCTTGCCAATTGAATGGTTCAACATGCTCTCTTGCCAATTGAATGGTTCAACATGCTCTCTTGCCAATTGAATGGTTCAACATGCTCTCTTGCCAAGTGAATGGTTCAACTTGCTCTCTTGCCAATTGAATGGTTCAACATGCTCTCTTTCCAATTGAATGGTTCAACATGCTCTCTTGCCAATTGAATGGTTCAACATGCTCTCTTGCCAAGTGAATGGTTCAACTTGCTCTCTTGCCAAGTGAATGGTTCAACATGCTCTCTTGCCTTGATAGTTCAACATGCTCTCTTGCCTTGATAGTTCAACATGCTCTCTTGCCTTGATAGTTCAACATGCTCTCTTGCCTTGATAGTTCAACATGCTCTCTTGCCTTGATAGTTCAACATGCTCTCTTGCCAATTGAATGGTTCAACATGCTCTCTTGCCAAGTGAATGGTTCAACATGCTCTCTTGCCAAGTGAATGGTTCAACATGCTCTCTTGCCTTGATAGTTCAACATGCTCTCTTGCCTTGATAGTTCAACATGCTCTCTTGCCTTGATAGTTCAACATGCTCTCTTGCCTTGATAGTTCAACATGCTCTCTTGCCTTGATAGTTCAACATGCTCTCTTGCCAATTGAATGGTTCAACATGCTCTCTTGCCAAGTGAATGGTTCAACATGCTCTCTTGCCAAGTGAATGGTTCAACATGCTCTCTTGCCTTGATAGTTCAACATGCTCTCTTGCCTTGATAGTTCAACATGCTCTCTTGCCTTGATAGTTCAACATGCTCTCTTGCCTTGATAGTTCAACATGCTCTCTTGCCTTGATAGTTCAACATGCTCTCTTGCCATGATAGTACACTCTGTTAATCTGTATCCCGCTCATCCTATATGTTGTCTTTCCCACTTTTATATTTCTGTTTAGTTTTTGCTCGCTTTCCACAACTTACCTTCATCAATGTGTCATGTCTTTTTAATATGTCAAAAATAGTTTATTTGTTTGCTTTTTATTTTTTGTATTAGTTCTTCTTATATTCACAGTGTTTCCAAGACCTCTATGTTTAAATATTTTCTTGTAATTAAGTTCTCCCTATTCTTTCAAATATCTATATATTAATCTTAGTTATTTTTGGGGCGTTTTGGACACGCTGTGAGGCAGTGAGTTCTGGAAAACATAGTTGCATCAGGGAAGATCGATAATCAGTCAAGAAAGATTTAGGACGACATTGTGAGAAGCGTATTAGATATTCGGATATTGTGGTATAGCAAAAAACAGTAAAAATCCGGATAAAAGATGCTGGTAATAGAGAGTTGTGGATTTACGATCACCTACGCCGGTTGGCACAACAACTGATGAGGACGATCCATATCTCAAAGTTCTGTCTTTTGTATTTGTATTTCCATTCTGTCTTCTAGCTGGAAAATGTTACTCGTTCTAATTCTCATTTTTAGCTTGTTTGTGATATGTTTGGTTGTGCGTACATATTCTTATAACTTATTTTAACGTTTATTTTTCGCATGACTTAAATTTATCACAACAATTGTCCATACACTTGTAATATTTCTCAGTAGTTATTTCATATTCAATTCGTGTCTAAAATTTGATTTTAAACAATGATATCAATGATTAATTTACCAATGCATGTTATTTTTCTGACACTGTATAATATACACAGCACTCGCACACAACATCAGTGCTCTAAATGCACCATGTCAAGAGAGAATTTCACAAACATATTAGCAGCACAAGAGACAGAGTTATGGAGAAACTTGATCGCCTACGCTAGTCGGCAAAGCACTTGATTGATTGATACTTTTAGATATTTTCAGAAAATGAAATCCGTAGCTTAAGCTGAAATGAGATTATCATCCAACACATCACATCTCATATCAATTTCTGTTATGAAACATCACCGCTCCACCCAGCAATGTTATGGTAAGCTCCTCTTTCTGACACAAGCTGTTATAATTATTCTTTCGTCTATCTTTTTCTTATCGTAATGGCGGTTGGTGCCAAAAAACTAGCCCAAGTTCTGATATGCGATTCTCTCTATGGACATGCGTCTTGTTATTAAATATATCTATGAAGAGGGAAAAGGAATTCTAATATTGAAATACTTTATCAACATACATTACACGTTTATCTATGGACATATGTTATACGTGTTTGTATGTCCAAGTTGTAATATGACAATCAATAAAAGGTATTACTGCTGTAAAATTGAATAACAATAGTATTTAACGTAGAACGCAGGTTTTTGAGTTTCATTGGATGACAACTGCAACAGAAAACCTTATTAGATGACATGCCTTTATATTGAGGTTATCTTCTTATGATGTTTGTCCGTCGTAATCGACAATGACCAAAAACTCAACCATAATAATAATAACAATAAATATTAAAAAATAATAAATTATTTCTTATAGAAGCTTCATGACACGTCATCTATACAATTCCGTAGTCGTAAACTTCGATAACAGTTACCATGTTGTTCCGACAGGCCGACGTTGTGCTTGAACTAGTTACGGGCACGGCGTGGGTGGACGGAACAACAAAGAAACCTGTCGCAAGGGCCAGAGTTGTGCCCTGATGTCGACGTCGGTTTCGGCAGCATTAAATTCGGAACACCATCGAGTCGAGTGGCTGCTGGAACGGAGGGCCGAACACTTATGGAAATGCCCCACGTGCTGTGAGGCCAGTTTCTAATCAAGAATAAAGAATCACTAATATGGGTATTGTTCGATGGATAGAATACAATTGTTAATATCAAGATTTGTCTTTGGATACACATACAAAAATTTAATGCGCATATACACAGAAGCTATAAAAACGTAGAGTAGTGGTTAAACTATTTGCATTTGTTTTAAGAGGTTTCGGAGTCGAAACCGGGGCATGAAGTTTATACGTACATTTGTGGAGATTATCGATGATGCTACGGAATTACGTGCATTTGTGGTACTGGTGGTGTGCTGCTTTTTCGAGAGGAATGGAGTTTATAAGGACCTTGTGTACGATGAAGTCAATCCTCTATTACGTTTTTGAATTGAGTTATCAATCACCGCCATAACAAGCTTCTTTAAAACAGTGCTCCGCGGTCTAGACAGGGATTGACTAGGAACTCAGCCGGTCCCCATTTTCCAAGTTTGGCACATAGGGCGGATGTCATAGTTTTCCATGTCTGTCGATAAGTTGCCATGGACTAGGAACTGCCCGACCAAATTTAATTTGAGTTTTATATATATATTAAAGGCTGGTGTAAAGCAGGAGTGCTTTCTAGCTCCCACCCTCTTAGAAATTTTCCTTGCAGCGCTTCTGAAACATGTTCTTGCTGATGCAGCCGATGACGTTTTCACAAACTCCCGTTACGATAGATCATTCTTCAACTTAGCGCGTCTCAGAGCGAAGACGAGAACATCAGAAATACCCATTAGAGAACTTCTTTTCGCCAATGACGTTGCAATGTCGGCACACAGTGAGTCCACCTTGCAGTCCCAAATTGACAGCATCATAAAGGCATGCGAGCTGTTCTCTATGACAATTAGCATCACTAAAACTGTGGCAATGTGTCATGGATATACAGAACCAACAAACATCGCATTAAACTATCTATTGTCATTTCCACGTGTGCTGTTAACCGACACAATTTCGTGTCGGGGGGGGGGAGGGGGTTGGGGGAAATGGATTTTTTTTCTTTGGCCATTCTAGTTGCGTTGGTTATGGTAATCC
The DNA here is from genome assembly GCA_034231615.1 of Meghimatium bilineatum. Classification (NCBI taxonomy): domain Eukaryota; kingdom Metazoa; phylum Mollusca; class Gastropoda; order Stylommatophora; family Philomycidae; genus Meghimatium; species Meghimatium bilineatum. The sequence goes on from CM067311.1 coordinate 45,020,723, forward strand.
CGTGTCTATTGAATGTTTCTTTAATTGTCTCTGCTATCCAGTTCTTGGTCTTCCTTGTGCCTTATAGCCTGGTCTTCTGCTGATGTATGCACGAAGGGATGATTGCCCAGGTTCCATTCTCATGACGTGACAAAACCATCTAGTTTGCTGCCTCTCGATGTAATCTTGACTTGAGATAGTCTTTACCTCTTTCCTGATATCTTCATTTCTCCGGCGGTCTCTTCTCGTGAAATATATAGCTTTTCTCAAACATCTCATTTTACAAACTGTGATCTTTTTCGCTAGTGTCTTTGTTAAGGGCCATGTTTGACATTGGTAACACAATGTTGGTATAAAATGAACATTAAACAACACCCTTATAAAGCAGACGGAGAACATTTGCTACCTAGGATAAATAATTACATCCATCATATACATGGACAATGAAATAAATGCACGTATATGGAAAGCGGCTACCATTTGTGGCGGACTGTCAATGCGAGCATATTTTCATAAGCTAAAATTGAAAACACAGATAGATATCTATCAAACACGCGTACTGAGTACACTATATTACTGATATGAAACATGGACTACCTGTATGAAGCAATAAGAGGAGACTTAACATCTTTCATCAAAGATGCCTCAACAAGATATTAAACATTATATGACACGACCAAATAATCACCAACATGGAAGTGTTGTGTCGCATTCAGCTACCATCTACCATGGAAACACTCAATATAAATAGATTGCGTTGGCTGGGTCGCATCTGCAGAATACCGAAATGCCGCATCACACAACAAGTACTATTCGGGAAAACTGGTCGAAGGCCATCGGGAACCGGGTAGACCAATGCTGAGTTATAAAGCCTCCATGAAAGACTTCCATAACGAATCTACCAACTGGGAAAAAACCGCCGTAACTCGGGATGTCTGGAAGCAGAACCTGCGTGCTGGAGCAGCAGTGTTCAGAATTAATATTTTTTAAGATATGAAAAAAAGAGTAAAATTCAAACAGAAATCTTCTGTATATGAGTGGTCCTGGGTTCATTCCCCGGCTGAGGCGGAAATGTTTTCAGATCGCAACGGCTCCCAGGTTGACCCAGCCTTAAATGGGTACCGAATTAATCCGGGAAGTAAAGACTGCGAGGGAGAGGAGATGGCTACCGCCCTCATTTGCAGAGCCTGTGAAATGTGAGATCGCTAACATCTCACACCCCTACGGCATTAATAAATGCTATGGGTTACTTTACTTACTTTTACTTACTATTTAACGGATTGCGTTTTCGTATTGTCAAATGACCATCTGCAAGACTCAAAAAACCATATATATATGTGTGTGTGTGTGTATGTGTGTGTGTGCAGAGCTACGTGTGTATATATGTAGTATATGGTGCGTCTAATGTCGCTGTGTTCAAAGTATGAACGGAACTATATTATATTAACTCAATATGAGGTACTTGTATGAACGGAACTATATTTACTCAATATGAGGTACTTGAAGACTGTGTTTTGCTAGGGTTGCAGCAGAGCTAACTTTAATCGTTATCTGATCAAGAAGGCTGCTAGCCGTTGAACAATTTAAATTTCGTGATGTACAATTTTCTACTCAAGACAAACATTTCATTGTACTAGTGTACTACCAGCAACTTTGACCAATGAAGGTTGATATTTCTAGTAGTCAGCGTCAATGGCGTCACACATCATCATCATCATGAGACATATTTTCTCTCAAAAAGTGGTCTTCCTTATGCATTGAATTCTCTGAACACTCCGCGATTCTGGGCGAGTTTACCTGTCGCAGCTAGAGACATATTTAAGGAATCTGATATATCACTGCACCATCGTCGTCTTGGTCGCCACCTATCCCCTGCGTCACACATGTCTACACTAAATTCATGTTAGATAATGTCACCAGCAATGTCAATGTGTGCATAACAACTTTATGGACATCGTGTATCTCAATCATAATTTCACTCTCAACCTCTGTAATCACCTCTTGCGACATACATGTGGGATGTCCTTGTTACTATTCTTTACTCTCCTATCAAGGCAAGTAACGCACATACTAAGGGATATATACAGATTATTTCCCATGTTTTCACTTCAGTAAAGATACGTCATTTTCTGTTTATTTGTCTTTCGTATCATCTTTCATTCTACTTGTCAGAAAACCCCAAGACTCATCTTTCTCTCATGCCTATCTGTTTAGAGAGTGATTTTTATACGAAGAGTCGTAAATAGAACAGTTTTCTATCTGGTTTGCAGTATGTAGTAAACCGACAGGTTCTGTGAGCTTAAATCAACATGTCTCCACTGCAGAGTAACAGTAATTTAGCAGGAAGTTAAGTCAAGAAAATTTACAGACTGATTACAAATTAGAAGAAATTTGTTCATTGAAATCACCGACTGATTACGAATTAGAAGGAATTTGTTCATTGAAATCACCGACTGATTACGAATTAGAAGGAATTTGTTCATTGAAATCACCGACTGATTACGAATTAGAAGGAATTTGTTCGGTAAAGTATCTAGTTCCTTACAAATTCTCAGACTTACGTAGTAAGTGATGTACATATCTTCATACAAATTCGAAAAATATTCAAGTATTCCCAAGACGGAAATATACATGTATTCCCATGACGAAAATATTCATGTATTACGATGACGGAAATATTCATGTATTCACATGACGAAAATATTCATGTATTACCATGACGGAAATATTCATGTATTCCCATGGAAGAAATATTCATGTATTCTTATGACGGAAATATTCCTACTGGCACATTTTGGCGCTCTGTTTTTGAAACTCACAGATCTACATAAAATCTACTCGAAACTATATTTATCTTCTGTCATTGGAATATCAAGTTTTCAGTCAATTTTCTATATCATATAATGCATGCTTTCTGAACATTGTATTTCATTTGGACTAACACACACACACATACACACACACACAATACTATCACATATCTATTCTATTATACACGTGCATTATCATACAACTAAAATGTCACACAACAAGACTATCACACAATAAGACTATCACACAAATAAACTCATCAAACAACTGAACCATCAAACAACTGCACTTTCACATAAATGAACTCATCACATTGCTAGTAATCTGATATAAGATAATGTCTGTGGTTTTTCTGTTATTTGTGAAGCCAAATTCACCTTCAATTACTTAATTCTCTGTCACGTTTGCGAGTCTTCGTGCACAATCCTAAGTATTATCTTGCTTATATGTGGAATTTAATACTTACAGCGGAATCTTTAGCTGTGCTACAATGTTTAGGAACTACAGTGGAAATTTCCCAGTATATAAAAGAAATTAAAGTGCAAAAAGCTATTGAGCGGTCGATGAGTGATGATGATAATGCTAAACATTCAAATTCAGATTAAGAAACGGTACCTTACGACATTTTGGTCTTAAGACCCATCATGCATACATGTAGATATTCTGTTTTTATCTGTCAATTTATTGGTAATTTTTATTTGTTTCGTCTTTGCACCTCCAGTTTTTTTATTACTATTTATTATTGCCTTCTGGCAATTGTGTCTTCATCTAACATTGTAGTGTGATTGTAAGCAGTACCGTTCTTTGCACGCTGTGTTGTGTTCTTGATATAGACGTGTTGGTCGGTACGTCGATTATATGTGTGTTTTCTTGTGCGTTTCCTATGAGTACCAAAGCGATATTACCAATTGTGTTTAGTTTTTACATTTACTGTAATATCAGAAGTTAATGATGTGTTTGTGTTTAGGTCTATCTTTTATTCTCCAGCTAGACAAGTAAGGCATATTCAGTTTCCTGTATAAAATCTGACATCGCCAACATGGACCCAAATAATTAATGTTGTATTATAGATGGTGTATTAGATTATCCAATCTTTCGAGTTTATTTCTTGAACCATGAAGATTGTATGCATCAAGTTTCACATTTAAGACCGATTATATTATATTGTTAAAATAACCATATTGTGACAGTTTAAATACAAATTCGAACTATTTGAATAGCCACATTTTAATGGTTAATGTACTAATATTTGAAATAGAAACAGAACCAAGTTTAGATGAAGTCAGATGGGCCATTAAAAACCTCTAGAGAGGGAAATCTCCAGGGTGTGATAATATAACTGCGGAAATAATCCAGGCAGGAGAAGAAACCACCATCACCATCTATCACACTGCACCAAGACCTGGAAAAGTAAAGTTTGACCCAAGGAATGGACACTATCAGTCTACATACCGCTAAGGAAGAAGGGACATCTAACACTATGCACCAGCTACAGAACCATTGCACTGATCAGTCACGCCAGCAAAATACAACTTGGTATCATTATGAAAATACTACAACATAAGCTGGAAGAAAAGTTAAATGAAACACATGCAGGTTTCAGACAGGGAAAAGGCACCAAAGACCATATTTTCAATATGTGAAACATCATAGAGAATTGCAGAGAGTTTAATGTCGACCTCTACAAATGCTTTACTAAATTTCACATGCTTCGAATACACCAACGCATTCGAGTGTGTACAACATCAAAATCTTTGTAATATCATAAACGACATGGGTTTCCCGCTACAACTAATCCGCCTCGCAAAAACGTTATATCAAGACCAGCAAGCAGCCGTGAGAGCAGATAGTAAACATCATACTGCAGCACTCAAAGCCACACAATACGATAATCTACACACGATAATCAGTAACACAAGAAACAAACAGGTGTGGTTGGGGTTTCGTGGCCTACTAAAATGGCACAAAATTAGCTGAAAAGTCAGCTGTGTACCCTACTACAACATCGAGTATGAGAACGGAAATAGAAGTGATGACAGAAGCTCTCACTTGGCCGGTGACGCAGCCACCAACAGACTCAGCGATTCTATCGGACTCTCACATTATGCTGTGCAAGATAGAAAAGTGTATGATCAGAACTGAATGGATCACTATTCTCAACAACGCGCTGCGCATTACATGGATATACTGTCCAGGTCATGCTGGGTTTAGGGGAAACTATAGAGCCAATGTGTTTAATGGTAAAGCATAGGTGAACGGCCCCGAGATAAGAAGAGACAAGGATTGAATTGATTAGAGCAGTCATGGATACCCTACGAAAAGACGAGTAAGAGGTCGAATGAGACAATGGACATATTCAGAGAATGGTAGGAATAGAATGGACTTGAGGCGATGGGAGAAAGTGTTCCCTCTACGGAAAGATCAGAAGAACGCGAAATCGGCACCTGACTGGGACACTGAGCTTATACACTTTTAGATGGCTGACGGAAAGGCAAACAGAGCATAAATGCGAATGCTCCTAGTACTGTGACGCTTGTTCCTAATCAAAAATCAAGAAAACATCTGATTGGTTCAACATGGAACATGGAGTCAGACAAGGATGGTCCATCACCATATATTTTCAATTTTTATGCAGAGAGAATAATGATGAATGTAAGAAATGACCAATAGAAAATAACTTCGACCCACTCAAGATCGGAGGACACGATATACCGGATCTAAGATATGCTGACGATACAAAATTATTGACACACAGTCAAACAGGTCTCCAACACCTCATAATCTCCATTGAAGAACATAGTGGAAAACAAAAACCTATTTCTGAATGGAAACAAGACCAAGATTATGACAAGCGACAAAACCACAAGCACGTTCTCAATCAGTTGCTACATCAGTGAATTAGAAAGAATGAACATATTTGATTACCTTGGTTCTCTTATCAACAGTAGCGGTGGTTGCTATGAAGAAGTCAGAAGGAGGTTGGCTATCGCGTCAAAAAAGATGATACAAATGAAAAACATATGACTGAGCTTCTGTAAAACAACAAAACTAACATTCCTAAGAGCTTGCATATGCCCAGTGACAATATATAAGCATGTATCCCGGACAATCACCAACAAAGTGAAAAATAAAATAGCAGCATTTGAAACAATGTTACAATACCATGGATATACTCCGAATACCACGTACCAAAAATATCCCCAATGTAGTCATCCTGCGAAAAATGAATGTAAAAGGAAACTGAATAAACAGTTATGTTACTTTCCAGAAAGCTACAATATTTTAATCACATCAATCGTCATGACAGCCCAGAGAAGACCATAATGGTGAGGATGATGCCAGGGAGACGAACAAGAAGCAGACAAGGAGAAGATGGACGCAAGACACCAGAGACTACCTGAATATGACAGGAACAGGAAGAATGACTCAATATCGACAGAAGTTTTGAAAGGCTGTGATGACTGCTTCCTCATGTCCAGGATGATGACCAACATTTTCAAAATTGAGACAATCACATTTTGACAAATAAAAGCTAATTTAAACAGATTAAGCAGCCGCAATTTCAACAGTTGAAACATGAACACTTATACAATCCAAAAAGCTAAATTTAAACAGTGCAAATCTGTCCATTTGGACAACTCAAACTGAAACATTTCGACAACTCAATTAGCTTACTTTATTTTGTGCCATGAATTTCATCAATTTGATCCTTTTTTCCCCAGCTATTCTTTTTTTTTTCATCCTGTCGTCTATGTTTTCACATAAATACATTCTTTCCTGCCATTAACGCATCCACTGACAACTTCTCCCACAGAAAGAATTCTTGAAACACGTTTCACAAATTACGTATGCACATAAGAAACTTACAATCTTAAAATAAAATAAGAAAAGAAATAAATAAAACAATTAGGAGAACGAATAAAGCAAAGAAGCACAAAATTGAAAGATAACGTGTGTTCATAACACAGTCGATGGCATATCAAGATAGCAGAAATAATGCAGAATGGTTGAGCGAAATGAGGCAAAGGCAGTAAGATTGATGTTTCATGATTGAAATTGTTTATGTAACAACCAGAAACAGAAGCTTAATCTGAGTGAGTTTTGTCATCCAGCAGTGACAGACTAGATCTATATTAGCTGTAATGTTGTTGTATCTTCTGTTTACGACAGGTTAAATACGGCAGGATAATAATGTTAGAATCTGTATTATATCCACATGTTACTTTGAATATTTGTTTGTATCGATCATGCGACATCGATGGCACGGGCCATCGGGACTTCCAGGATAATCAGGTGAATGTCATTAAGGCGTGCTTCTCAGAGGACCGGACCCGTCACGCGCATGAGGACCGGTATATCTATCAATTCGGCACTCTTAAACCTTTCGGGGTATATTGACGTCAGTCATATGAATTATGTTTTCTTGTTTTGTCTTTTCTCTGTTTGTATCGTTACACAGGTATTTGGGTGTGTACTGTATATTTACTGTTGTTGTTCTGTTTCTCCTCTAGCTTAGTTTAAACCGTTAAGTATTATCTCCATAATTAGCTCTGCCACGTGAACGTCAACTATGTCGATCTAGCTTGTGGTTTTTTTTTGCTGTGTATGTAGTCTTGATTAAATCCTTTTTGGCGGGGGGGGGGGGAGTTTTCACCCAATTTGTGACTGACGTTAAAAAAGGGTTGGAGGGAGGGTTGGTGAGGACACACATTGATCAAAGTTTGTTGACATAATAATTTATGAACAGCTCGCATGTGAAATAGTTTTTCTACCCCATATTTTATTTCACAATTGTTGCATTCAAAGAGCGCATTAACTTCTCATTACCTCATATCTCTTTACATCCAAGATCATACATTCACCGATATTCTTTGAATTTGCTTTAATATTCGAATAGCATGACGGCAAGGTCATACATGACTGAAATTGCTGATATTCGAAAAAGGCAGCAGCAGATCGATACGTCATGATCGATTCGATCTGATTAAGTTTCTTATGTTAGCATAGTTTGAAACGAATTTTTTTGAAGTTTAATAGCCAAAATCAAATAATTACGAAGCAAAGCCTTCGTCCAATCTCCTGTTGTTCACGCATATGTGCTTATTCTTTGTCCATATATTGCGCAGGGAATGCATTCATTCTGTAACTGTTTATGCATTCACCTTTACAACGACGTTATATTAAATAATTTAGCCTTACAAACGTTTCATAGTCGTTAGCTGGTTCATCCTTATGTAACAGTAGAGAATGTGGTCAACATCACGTCTTCACGTTTCAAGAAAATCTGAGACTGATTTTATTGGTATGTGTCCGCCTACTAGCCGCAGAAGATATTAAAGTGTTTCAACTTGAACTTAAATCTCCGCCGAAGACAGATGTGTCGAGCTATTGGCGCAAATAAAACATCGAGACAACGCATTTCTATTTCCAGGACTACATCCTGCTGGAAATCTAGTAGGACCATGGTCCTGAGATCCAGCAGGAGTTTGAGAATGAACGCTGAAGAAGATTGAATCTACCGTGGATGATCAAAGAAGTGAGTACACTAATTACTGAGCTACCATATCTCCCTTTGAAATAAGTAGGTATGAAATACAGGTATTTACTATTTCAACATTATCCATAACAAATGCGATCTATCTAGAGTCGTTGCGTTCAATGAGATCGTATCATTTGCCCATTATCGTGTCTCCTTTTACATCCAGGATAATATATTCACCTGAATTCCGCTAAGAGCTGTCAGGGTCATAATGATTGAATCAATTGATATCACTGCCAACCTCTTCTAACCTTACATGTAGTTAATGAGAAAATTGCTAATAACGTAAACCGATCCTGAAAAAGATATGCACAATGAACGTATTGCATCATCATCGTTATGATCAGGTTATTTAGCAGTGAGGCTTGCACTGAAGTATCTAATCATGTCACTTCACTCTTTCACGTGTTCACTAGCTGTTATTAGTTCAGCTTAAGTCTACTTCTCAATGTCCTGGTGTGATGTAGTTGTTGCATGAATGTCCTTTGTGGCCACGACCTTTAAGTTAAATAGATAATTTGTTTTCTAATTCTACGAGTATATATATATATATAGTGTGTGTGTATGTATATATATATATATATAGTGTGTGTGTATGTATATATATATATATATATATGTGTGTGTGTATGTATATATACATGTGTGTGTGTGTGTATGTATACATGTATGTATGTGTGTATGTGTATATGTATACGTATATGTATATATATATATTTATTTATATATATATCTATGAATGGTGTAGAGAACACGTAGTACAGAGTGCTTAAAGTCCACAATACAGAATGAATGACAAAAACAAATACAGTTACTAGTTTAAAAAAAAAATCAACGTTTCGCCCAAAATATATTTATTAAGAACAATAGGCAAGACGAACTAAGATATATTTTACAATTCTAGAAGAACTAAAGCGGGAATGACGTATTAATGTAGAAACAATATGGAAAATGATACATTTTTTTTCCGTAGTGTTTTATACTTGTTGATACACAGTTGTACTACAGCCTTGCTAATTTGAGATCATTCTGCACGTGCTTTTCGATTGTCTTGTTTTGTTTAACGTCTTATGTCCACATGCGGAATGTCAAAGTCTCACCAGTGGCACATCAGAGTAACCACCATGCAGCAGTAAACATCTAGTACATATGGTGCATATATAACGAGGCTTACATCACATTAAAAAGCCCCATAGCAAGTCAACTATACAATTATGTTTTTACAACATCTGACACTTTTCAAAACACTACACATCTCTGAGTAGAAGTCAACTTCTCAAAACACTGCACATCTATGAGTAGAAGTCAACTTCTCAAAACACTGCACATCTATGAGTAGAAGTCAACTTCTCAAAACACTACACATCTCTGAGTAGAAGTCAACTTCTCAAAACACTACACATCTCTGAGTAGAAGTCAACTTCTCAAAACACTACACACCTCTGAGTAGAAGTCAACTTCTCAAAACACTGCACATCTCTGAGTAGAAGTCAACTTCTCAAAACACTGCACCATCTTTGAGATTTAGAGCCTTTCGGGTATGAAATAAGCTTTGGTAAAACCATCATATTGCCCACAGGATACATCTTCTCATGTGCATGTTCTCAATAACCTGCAGATTAACAGGATGCAGTTCGGAGAACAAAATCTGCTCGATCATGGTTTACAACTTAGCTGCGATATCTGCGATTTTCGTTCTGACACATCCGACTTTATCATGGCTTCTGGGTCACACTGACCATAAAGTGGATGTGATAGCCAACTCCACCTCAAAACCACATTAATCACCTTTAACAGCATGTATGGGAGGCAAACAGTGCTTCTATTCTTTCTCCCCTCTCGGTCCCCGTCAACACACAGATGAGAAGAGTACATAATATTTATTTATTGTATTTTACGGGGATCAAAACAAACATCCATTTATGTATTTAAACCAAAAGTGGGCAAAATACTCTCAGTGGTCCAAATGCAGGACCAAAAACCATTTTTGACCCATAATGCAACAGAAAACTATTATATGCATGGACCTGCGAGCTTAAAAAATATCCGATCTCAAGCTATTTGAGACAAAATGTGCACAATGACATTATCAGTACTAAGGAAAATATTATTAAGTCAAATCACTACCACTAATATTACTAGTTGAAAACAATGTTGCTCGTCGTTTGCTTACGTGTGATGTCTGACAGTAGAGATTTCAGACACAACACGCGTTTCAGTGAGGTGAACGTATTCGGCGCTTATCAACATTTACTCTCACGTCCATCAGAACTTATAGCACTTAACAATAACTTCAAATGACTAGACAATAGATTCAAATGACTACATCAAAAAACTTCACAGGACTAGACAATTATTTCATATGACTTCATAATAACATTGTAGGACTAGATGCAAACTTCACAGAACTAGACAATTACTTCAAAATATTAGATACTAACTTCGGAGTACTAGAACATAATTTAAAAGGACTAGAAATTAACTTCACAGGACTAGACCATAACGTCAAAGAACTAGACAATAATTTTTTTTTTAAA
>CM067311.1:45036588-45154088 GCA_034231615.1 Meghimatium bilineatum
TATCACTTAAACAATTTTAAACAATTGACATATGCCATGAAACCGAATTTCTGACAATACCTGCCTGCAACAACTATGCCATGTTTCTTACATTATCCACAACACTCATGTTTTCGTCGTTGAGACATATTGTGGTGCACAGGTTATGCAGCAGTTGAGTTGCTTATAATTAAAATTTGGTGAAAAAAGGCCTAGTTCAAATCCAGCACTGTAGTATCCAAAATCCATCACTATAGTATCCAAAATCCAGCACTATAGTATCCAACATCCAGCACTATAGTATCCAAAATCCAGCACTCTAGTATCCAAAAATTCCATCACTATAGTCTCCCAAATCCATCACTATAGTCTCCCAAATCCATCACTATAGTCTCCCAAATGCAACACGTTTTCTTTGATTTTGTGATTAGCACAGTTTGTTTCATGCTGAAAACATCAATAAAAGTTCCCACGTTTCAGCATTCTTGTTTTCAGCAAGCTTGCTGAGTTTAACACTAGTCACACGCTCATCTGGTAGCCCACGTAGTACGTGTTGAATGTTTGCTGTTCTACACAAATGCCACTCCATGTTATCTCATAGTCAGCTCATCTTGCATGTCCGTTTTTCAAATTTTTTAGCTGCAGACTCCTGAACCATTAAGATAAAATTTTTAGCTTAGAGTTAATATTGTCTAGAACAACTGTTTAAAAAGTGCGTTGTTGATATTTAGGAACTGTATAGTATATTCTGCAACTTAAAACAACAAAATAACTTCATTGTTTTACAGTGTTGCCAGTATTATCTGTCGGACTAATCTAATTTGATTTTTTTCAGGTCTATGAGCTGCCCTGAGATTGCATTCACATTTATGTGGAAGGGTCTGAAAATTTTTTTACAGTTGTTTCCATAGGGGGAGTGGGAGTTAATAAAAGTTAGTCAGCAATACTATTATCTATAGACCATATTATTTAAATAATTGTTTAAAACATATATTACATACATTTCAGTGTAGGATTTTTACGGTTAGTTGTATCACACATGTGTTTGGAATTAAGATCGTATGTCTGCACACTTCGCATTGGAGTATGAATTGCCATAACTAGCAGCTTGTATTTCGCTTGTGTTTTAACTTTCTTTTCACGTAAAGTTAACATATTTCGCTAGACTTTTGGTATGGCTCATTAAATTATGAAACCATTGCTTGAAAGTAATAAATGAAATAAAGCTAACATTGACAAAACGTCTGACAGTCGGCAAGAGCTCATCATTGTAGAATTACACCTATATGCTGAAATATGAAATATTACTTGAATTGCAAATATAGAGTTTCCCACTTTCAAAGGATACACGCAAGAAGTTGGTGTAGAAGTGCACTTAAGCATTCTATATTTAAAAAAAAATAAATCTAGTTAGCTTCTTCTTCTTCTTCTTCTAGTTAGCGAAATGCACATACATCTGACCAATTTCCGCAAACATATACAATTTTCTGAGGTGTTCACAATATACGTATAATTTACTCATAAAATTACATTTTTTGAATATTTAACAATTGTGTATCTAATGAAAGCATTTCTTATACCATATGTGGTCAAATATTTTGTGCCAGTTTTTTAAGGGCTGTAGAAGAAGGTCTTTACACTAACCATATTTGTCTTTTTTCCCTAATTTATCATTTCTTTTTGGTTAAACTTTAAGTATTAATTCACTACAAGCATATTAAAATGGACATTAGATGACAAAAAAAAACAAAAACCACACAAACAACCAAGAGAGCGGCCAAGAGATACTTTTCACAGAACAAGCATCAAAGAGGGCATAAATACAAGTCTCAACAACACGCACGAAGTACACACAGTAGCATCACATCGCTCGAACTTGAGAGCTCTGGCTTCTGCACCGTATTCGGCGCTGAAGGAATATAGACAGATATATAGCGTATGTAGTCACTTTTCCATCACAATTAACTATCTAAGCTTTATTTATGAATCTTAAACCCTTTAAAATAAATGAGCGATAATTCAGGTAGTTCATTCCTACTATTTCTGATCATCATTTTAGAGGCGGAGGATGAAATTGTTTGGCATAATAATACAGAGGTGTACATGAATTCTTGACTGTTGTTGACAAGGCATAATTAAACAGAGGTGTACATGAATTCTTGACTGTTGTTGACAAGGCATAATGAAACAGAGGTGTACTTGAATTCTTGACTGTTGTTGACAAGGCATAATGAAACAGAGGTGTACTTGAATTCTTGACTGTTGTTGACAAGGCATTATTAAACAGAGGTGTACATGAATTCTTGACTGTTGTTAACAAGGGGTAAAACATTGGCAAAAAAATTGATCTAATGTATGGGAAGCCCGTTATAGGAAATGAACAACAAAATATCTGTCTATATACTGATATACTAAACTGTATCAATAGATAATTCTGATTAACAGTCTTGTCGTTGAGCCGTACTTTATGGGCCGCAACAACGTCTGTAGTACCGATATTATTGCTCTGGTCTATGTAGCTGTCAATTGTCATTATTTGTGATCTGAAATAATCATATACTTCATTGATCTGTTCCATATATATTTTAGTTATATTTTCTGTCGATAGTAATAAGATCACCTCTTCCGTACCCAATATCCTTGTGTGAGCTTCTGATTTATTTACTTCTGAATATGCTTATGATTGAGATGTTATCCGGTTTTCTGCATGAGTTGCTATCTGGCTGTATCTTTGTTTATACAACTCGTTTTACACGTGTATGATATTTGATTAGTTTCTCAGTAACATTCTCTAGTTTGTTTATTTTGAGTTCGCTCCATTATAACCAGCATGTATATCCATGCGATTTACGCCGAGAGCATGATTACGTTGTGCCACCGTTATGCGCCTTGTAGGCCTAGCACATCCGATTTCGCAATGCCTTGACATTCGGGTGGGCTACCCTAGCCCGTGACAGCCTTCCTATCTGTCGCCAGGTAGCGAATGTGTACTGACTCTACGCCGAGACGGGTTGTCCTTCATTTCTGTCCTGCAAGAGACAGACCCACTATCTTCGTTCCGCAGATAGTGAACTTGCCTCGTGTAATTAGACGTATTGTTTCCGTGCTCATCGGGTACTGAACCGTTTCTCGTCCTCACGCCTGTTTCCGGATTAGGAAGAATTTGACAGAAGTTCTTAGTCGAAGCGCTGTTCACCAACGTCGTGAGCCCCTCATCAAAGTCGGAATCTGTACACATATCTAGGAACGTTAGGGACTTGCGTTTTGTTCTAGAGCTGAACAGTGCTTGTCACCTCGGACTGCTATGCCTGTGCCCATCGGGTACTGAACCTTTTCTCTCCGCGAGCATGCTTCCGGTAAAGGAAAGACTCGACAGTAGAGTTGGACCCAGGCCGGGATCACCGGTAACTAGAAGCTTGTCTCGAGCAAATAATGCTTTAGTTCCGATTTCATCGAACCGCTTTCCGCACTCTTTGCACATGACGATGCCCTCTAGCGCTGTGCATCTGTCTCAGTGTACTCATTGTGCTTTTATTTTTATTGGGACATCTGCCTGCTTCGCACCGACTACATTGGCCGCCCACCAATGCTTCCACCGAACTTACTAGCGTCACTGTGTGTCGACAGTGTTGCTGCATATGTTGGCACAGAGATGCCGGAGATATTGCCTGTCTTTTTGCTGTCAAATCTGTTTCCATCTGTTACCTCCACATTCACGGACACGATCCCCGAAAGGTTTAGCCAGAATCAGCACGAGCCGCTGTATTTCTATTACCAGGGTGCGCCACGAGGAGGCACTTTTGGGATCTTGGTTATCTGCTAACCCTGGGTTGCCGAGAGCATTGCGTTCCCTGTGCACCCCACATTCTCTAGCCACACATTTCTCCTTCTTCGTAATTACTTTCGTCTTTCTCTTTCTTTTTCTTCTTGAGATATTTTTCTCCTGTATCTTCTTGAGATATATTTCTCCTGTATCTAGTTTCCATTTAAATATTGCCTTTATATTATCCATTGCTTACTGTATTGATAAAGTTTTAAATGTCTTTTCCTTAGAAATTGAACATAATCTAGATTCCATCATTTCTGGCAAGTATTGTCTTGATTAATAAAGTTCTGTTGAGTTATATTGCTCATCTTCTATAGAATTTCTTTTTACAAAGTATTATCTTTATTCACATCTGTAACTTATATTTCATACAAAGTGATGAGTGTACTCTATTTTTAAATTAGTATATCTGTATGTCTGTCTGCCTGGCTGTTTATTGTCTGGCTATTTGTCGTTTTTTCTTTTATTTTGCTGTCAGATGTCGCATGATTGATTGCCGGTCGGTTTCTGGATTAAGAATGTTCAGTCGTTTATGCAGTACTATTGTGTTATTTTACATCGGTAACTCATGTACTCCACCTCCTTCTTGGTCTTCCTTTGCCTCATGGTATTTCTATTCGCATACTTTATTTTTCTACTGCTAACGACTATGGGATCAACCACATTAATTGACAGAACCATTTACTCTATATTATTTCCTAGATTTATTTGATATTCTAAATAATGTTTGGTTTTTATAGATTTATGCTTCAGTAATACATTCTTATGACTTTTGTATGTTTACGTCTTTCTGATTTTCTTTTTCTCTATCTTTTCTTGTTGCGTTGTTGATGGTAACATGACCTGTTTAGTGCATAGTAATCAGCTCAGCATGTTTTTTTGTGTAGTGAATGTTCTAAACTAGATAAATAGGTTCAGTAGGTTTCTATTGATTTCTTAAGGGTCGGGGTGCACAAATGCATGTGTTGGAGGTCGAACATGGTACTTTGACCGTGTGAGAGGAACTATTTTTATCTCCTCCATACAGCTAGACTACATAGCCAGAGTACATTTTACATACTGTTTGGAAGTATATCTACTTTCCTGCAGAAAATCTTCGTATATTACTTTCAATATTAAGTCTCTGATTGCAACAAAGACATGTTTGTCTATATTTTTGTATTCGTTTAAGTACTAGTATCTATTCCCATCAAAGTATGTTTAATATCTGCGGAGAATTGACTTCATTGTACTCGAGTTTCCACAAAGCGTACCAAGAGTACTCCTCATAGCACGTAACTCCATATCTTCAAGTCATAATCCTAATAAATCTCAGAAACAAATTCATTTGAAAACAAGAAGTCGTTATCAGGGATCAAACTTGCTATCTCTTAAGCACATGGCAAATAGTTTAACCACTAAACCATGGATAGCTTCCAAATTTGTTTTTCTACATGATTGAATTTTTATTCGTTCGTGATATTTTAGGGTCTAATAAATATTTACACCCTGCAATAGAATCAAATTTCAAAAGTTTTAAAGTATCTTTCTGTAGTCTAGAGATGTATCAAAAAATGTGTATACTTTGATCTTCTCCTCATTATATGAGCATGCGTAATGGGAATCGTTTATAAATCAGTTGAGTCAATTTTGAAACGTGGACATTGTATGAACCAGGGGTGGGCAAACTTTTTGTGCAGAGGGCCGCATTGAAAATTGTAAAGCTATTGGAGGGCCGCATATAATATTATCTATATTTGGCAATATATATATATATATATATATATATATATATATATAAATATTTAAATGATGTCAAATTGGGGGAAAAATATTGTATATATAAGAAAGTCGAATTAAAATTCCAATGGATTTCTGTGTAATATTAATGGGAAAAAATTATTATTGACGATCGTTCGTTTATTTAAAAATGTGTTTGATAGCCGCAAAATATCCAATGGCGGGCCGCATGCGACCAGCGGGCCGTAGTTTGCCCACCCCTGGTATGAACAACAGTGAGTTGTGCGATAGTTTCTTGGATTATCAAGATGTCGCTGTGGTATAACAATTTCTTGAAAATGTCTGCTCTATGTTTATTATTTCAACATTTCCAGAAAATGTAATTTAGTTATGAAGCAGTATCATGTCAGTAGGTATTCACATATGTACTTAACTGTCTAGCAAGTGATTGACAGCCATTGTCTGACTAGTGTTAATTTTGGCACTTAGTAGATATGTCAAAATTTCTCGTCCATCTGAGATCATGAACCTGGTACTCATTTCCTGGTGACTGAATGAATCACAACAAGTGAACTAGAAAATCGTGCCACGTGATTGGTGGACAAGGAACTTACCCAAAAGATTAAAACGGCGTCTATATTCGTGCTCCACATTTAGGAATCGGTAGTACAATACGGCAGATGTGAAACGATATTTAAAAGGAGAATAGAAATGACTAAAAGTACAAGAGGGAAATATTAACATCTAAACAAATTACAAACCAGTTAAAAATGAGAACTATAAAATGTTACATCTATTCTATAATAATGTATGGCTCAGAAACATTGGCATTACACAAATAATTAGAAGACAGAATTGATGCATTTGAGGTGTGGATATATAGAAGAATAGGGATAACATTATGGAAAGACAAGAAAACAAACGAAGCGGTTCCTACAACACTTAATATTAAGAAAGAATTATTAAGGAAATAAAGATCAGACTAATAAAATATTTTGGACAAATAAAAAGACAAATTAAAAGAACTTATTGAAGACTTTACTTGAGGGTAAAGTCAAAAAGACGCGAGCAAGAGTTAAGCAGAGATACAAGTGGGAGAGTTACTTCACAAGATGGACAGGTTACAGTCTAGCAGAATGCACCACCAAAACAAGAGACAGGAGATGTTGGAGATCTGTTGCAGCCAACCATGTACAAAGTTGTGGAGACGACACTTGATGATTATGATGATGGTAGTGAAATGCTAAGTCATTCAACGGCTGACTAGAAATAGCATACCAGGATTTGAGTTCCACTCGTTATTCGTGGTTTGAAATACATATACTCCTGTAATACACTCAGAAACACGTAAGTTGACCACCAGAGCTCATGCTCTGGGAAGATCGATGAACGGCACCATTGTTACTGAACAAATGCGGAAGGATATACTAGACATTGTATGTCTATGAATATGTCGCTCCCAAAAGTCAGTCTATTTCTCGTCAACCACTGACTAAACAGCTACACATTTATGGGAAACCGTGTGCTAGTACATTTGTTTATAACGCAGCTTTTCTTTGAAGTAATTATAGTGTTACCTTGTGTAAGCCATTGAGACGTATTGGGAATATGGTATTGAACGATGTTTTTCATTTCCAACGGTATACTAACAGATGATGTAGTCAACATTAATCCTGCCGCCTTTACTTTCCCAGAAAATCTGATACACATATTCTTCAGACTTAGTCAACATATGACCCACTGGTGCTTTCAAAAATATT
Organism: Meghimatium bilineatum; assembly: GCA_034231615.1. NCBI lineage: Eukaryota > Metazoa > Mollusca > Gastropoda > Stylommatophora > Philomycidae > Meghimatium > Meghimatium bilineatum. The sequence goes on from CM067311.1 coordinate 45,043,873, forward strand.
TTATGTTGAACTAGGAATTGGATTGAACCTTGGATCACCAGAGCAGGAAGTCAATTCATTAACAACTGGACTGCCGCGGACCACCAGCTGTCATTTACCTGAATGTTTCACATTTCCAGTAACTAATGTGCAATGATTGTATAAAAAAATCTATCAATCCTCGTTTTATACTAGGTATAACTTTATTATATAATACCTTTTACTTTCTGCATATGCTACAGGGACAGAAGTATGGCTCATCATCAAACCCAAATAAAAGGAAAAATCAGTATAATACGATTATATAATTTAAAAAAAGAGCTAAACGTTTATTATGATTGCAAGCAAAACATAAGTTTATGAAACACAGAACAATAAAAATTGTAAATCATTTTTTGGAAGAAAACGGGATAAAGTTAGATTTGCGATGATTATATAGGAAATTAATAACAGAGTCAAGTTAGATTAGCGAGGATTATATAGGAAATTAATAACAGAGTCAAGTTAGATTAGCGAGGATTATATAGGAAATTAATAACAGAGTCAAGTTAGGAATGAGAAACCTGTACAGTATAGTAGAGATCAGTGATTCTCAAACTTTATTGCCCAGTGGCCTAATTTTGGGATCAATATTTTTCAAGTTCTTAAAGATCCATAAATGAAAATAAAGAGATTCGAAAACATTCATCTATTCTCTCTAGAAATCACTAAGGTTTTCCAGATTTATTGCTATTTTCTTGTTGGTTATCGTTCAGGAGATGAGTTTCAATGTACCCACCCTTTCTAGGAGGAACTGTAACCCTCGTGGACGAGTCTGCAATCCCCTTCGGCTGGTCTGTAGCCCCTGGACAAGTCTGTGTTCATCTGGATGGGTTAGTCCCATACTCTAGACGAGTCTTTGACTCACCAATTAAAAAATCTTTCTTCGTGGCCCCCTTCAAGTTTCATTGACCCTTTGTGGGATGGGTGAGTATTACCCACCTTAAAAACCACTGGCATATTTGACACGAAATAAAAGTATAAGATTAAATTCCATGCTACTATAAATATCGTTTGAACAGAACAATATGATAGTAATAACACTAGCAGAAAATTACCCGCACACATAAACAGTACAAACAACTTGAGTAATGAACAATAAAATATCGATGTGGCTTAGCAATTGTCAACACAGAAGAAATACTAAATCTGGAGCAGGTGGTCTAACATCTGTTATATGAGGATTTTTCGGAGTGATGTTGCCTGGATTCACACACATAATAATGAGAGTAGATTTCCTCAGTCAGGGATGGTGAACTATATACGTGAATGTTTCTCAACATTAACTCATCCAACATCATCTTCAGGAACACTTTTTGGGTGTTGAACTCCAACCCTTAGCTTCACAGCACTTTTTGTGTGTTGAACTCACCTTCAGCTTCACAACACTTTTTGGGTGTTGAATTCCACCCTCAACTTCCCAACACTTTTGTGTGTTAAAATCCACCCTCAACTTCACAACACTTTTTGTGTGTTGAACTCCACCCTCAGCTTCACAACACTTTTTGTGTGTTGAACTCCAGCCTTAGCTTCACAACACTTTTTGTGTGTTGAACTCCACCCTCAGCTTCACAACACTTTTTGTGCGTTGAACTCCAGCCTCAGCTTCACAACACTTTTTGTGTGTTCAACTCCAGCCGTTTCCGTACAGACGTTTCCTGTTCAATGATAGTGGTAAAACACTGAATGTTTTAGTCAGAGCGCCGAAGTCGTACATGTGGGGCCATTAACGCAAACAAATCGGCGAAACAACACATTTCTGTTCCGTGGAGTACATCCTATTGGAAATCTGGTAGGATCATCGTTTTGCTACAATAGATATGCATTGGGAGTTTGTGAGTCAACAGAAAAATAAGTCACAACAAATTTAAATTAAAAAATATCTGGAATTATTTAGTTCACATATTACAATTGTTTAGTTCATTTATTACAATTGTTTAGTTCACATATTACAATTGTTTAGTTCACATATTACAATTGTTTAGTTCACATATTACAATTATTTAGTTCACATATTACAATTGTTTAGTTCACATATTACAATTGTTTAGTTCACATATTACAATTGTTTAGTTCACCACATATTACAATTATTTATTTCACATATTACAATTATTTAGTTCACATATTACAATTATTTAGTTCACATATTACAATTATTTAGTTCACATATTACAATTGTTTAGTTCACATATTACAATTATTTAGTTCACATAGTACAATTGTTTAGTTCACATATTACAATTGTTTAGTTCACATATTACAATTGTTTAGTTCACATATTACAATTGTTTAGTTCACCACATATTACAATTATTATTTCACATATTACAATTATTTAGTTCACATATTACAATTATTTAGTTCACATATTACAATTATTTAGTTCACATATTACAATTATATAGTTCACATATTACAATTATTTAGTTCACATATTACAAATGTTTTCTAACGCATGTTATGAGTGCAGGTTATCATCAGCGCACACAAGACACATTCATCAGCGCACACCACACAAATTATTCAGCGCACATCAGAAAAGTATATCAAGCGCACTCTAGACAGGTTTTCAGCACACACCATATACGTTCATCAGAGCACACCAGACAAGTTCATCAGCATACACCAGACAAGTTTATCAGCATACACCAGATAAGTTAATCAGCGCACATCAGAGAACTTCATCAGAGGACACCAGACACGTTAATCAGCGCACAAAAGAGACGTTCATAAGTTCTCTGATCTGCGTCTCTATAAATCCATCAGAATGTAATGAATCATATTTCAGTTCCGTGTTAATTTATTGCTGTTTCGTTATACCCATTATGTTTTTCCTTCCGGGATGTTCCAATGTTTACACATATGTAATCTTCTGTAGTTTTTAGAGGGACACGTCTGAAAATCTTACAAGCGAACGAGGCCCTTCGAGTATTGATTATGTCAGAACGATCCATTTTAGTGTGGTCATACTCACCAGTGTGTCACCTCGCTCATAATAACAAAATAGCTAAACAGAAATGGTTTCCAATAACTGTGACAAAATAAAATACTCTTCCCGTTTTCAAAACACACATAAGGACACGAAGGCGTTGAAGTTGAGAAGCAAAGATCTAGCATCATAAATGTATCGATATTCGCCAATTACGTCCTTCATGTTACCATCTTCTACAAAATGTGTTGTTATTTTAAACAAAAAATATTTCAAATATAATTATAGTCCTTGGTTCATCCAATTTACATCCTAAATATTTGTATATATAATTATAATAATTAAACTACGAACACATAATTTTGCAATGCCATATATTAAACAGACCACATACTAAAGTTATCAGTAGTCATACCACTACCTAAGACGTACAGAATTGTGGATTGTGCAGATTACTGACAGGTACATTTGATGAGCTACATAACTAAAATGGGAAAAGCATGAATACAAGAGCTAGCTTGACTATTGATAGATAACTATATAGGAGTCCAAAAGAGTATCTATATTTTTTTCAAAGAATACAGCAAGGCATTTGACAGAGTCCAAAATGAAAAAAAAATAAGTAAATGTCTTCAAGTAATGGGCATAGATGGGAAAGATATCAGACTGATTATACAAATATATTGAAAGCAAACTAAATCAATAGGGTGCGAGAACAGCAACTAACATACATAGAAAAAAAGAGGGGTAAGACAGGGATATATTTTATCACCCACTCTAATTAACACATACATTTTTAAACATATAGAATGAATGACAGACTCAAGATCAGCGAGGAATAAGAAATACTCAGCGATTTGCAGATGCCACTCTTTTTAGCAGAAAGTAAAACAGAAGTAAAATTAACAAAGAATTACTAAGAGAAATAAACATCAGGCAAATAAAATATTTTGGGCATATTAAAATGCATGACACCTTATTGAAGACCTTACTTGAGGGTCACGTCAAAGAGAAGCGAGCAAGAAGTAGGCAGAGATACAAGTGGGAGAGTAAAATCACAAGTTGGACAGGTTACAGTCTAGCAGAGTGGACAACCAAGACAAGAGACAGGGGATGTTGGGTGTCTGTTGCAGCCAAACTTCGTCGCGGAGACGGCAATTGATGATGATGATGAAGTCGGAAGTACAAAAATTAATATATCAAGTCGATACATCAAATAAAGAATATGGATTAAATATAAACACTAAAAACATATAACCATCAAAATCGCAGAAGAATGGTTGCTAAACATACAAATACACGGAGAGATACTATAAGTTGATTATTACTAATATCTCGGACACATAATCACAAATGATGGTAGATGTGAAACTTAAATGAGAATAGGAATGGCTAAGAGTACTGTCAATGGCGTGAGGAAACTATTGACATTTAAACAAATTACAAACTAATGTGTGCTTTATAAAATGTCGCATCTATTCTATACTAATGTAAGGCTTAGAATCATGTACAATTAACAAACAATTATACGACAGAATTGATGCTTTTGAGATGTGGATGTATAGATGAATAGAGAGAACTATATGGACAGAGAAGAACACGAATAAAGAAGTCTTAACAACACTTCGTATGAAAAAAGAACTATTAGAGGAAATATCAGATCAAACAACTGAAGTGTTTAGGATATATTGAAAGAAATGACACTATGTTGAAGACTTTACATAATGGTAGAGTTGACGGGAGACAAGCAAATGCTAGACAGAGATATAGGTTTGAGAGACACATCACGATATGAACAGGTTGCAGTCTAGCAGAGTGTACTACCAAATCAAAAGACAGAGGATGTTGGAGGTCTGTTTCAGCCAACCTTTGTTGCGGACACTGCACGTGATGATGATGATGAAATAAAAGGAACTATATATATATAAAGTACCACTTGTCCTCTGTCGACCCAACATAACGAATATAAGTATCAAATTTTCTGGAAAAGTAAAAGCAACAGGCTTGATTTTGACGACATCATCCGTTGGTATGCCGTTGGAAATGAAAAACACAGTTCAATACCGTATTTCAAAAACCCCTCATAACGCGAAAGAAAGAACACTTTATAGTTTAAACAGAAGCTGAGTTATAAACTAGTGTTCTAGCACACATTTTCCCATAATTGTTCAGCTATTTAGTCAGTGGTTGTCCAGAAAGTGACATATTCACTCCACATAGTCAGTGGAGTGACATATTCGTAGACATACAATTAATGGTATAGAAGATATATCTTTTTGTTCTTTCCTTCCTCTCTTATCCTTTACGTGTGTCGAGAGAGATACAGTATTCTTGTTCTCGCCTTTTTTGGCAGTTTCAGATAATATTATTTAGTGCTCGTGTAATGTCTCTTTGATATTGTCTATCCAGCGTACTCTAGGTCTACCCCTGGCTGTTTTTTCTGTTCAACTCTCTTCATATGTGATTTATACACTAATGAATCACACGGCATTATTTCCAGATGACCAAACCATTGTATCTGTTGGTTTTGTATTTATTGTAGAATTGATATTACACCCACTTTTTCTCTTATGGCCCTGTTTCTAATTCTGTATCTTCTGGTCACTCTTGTGGCTTTCATTAGACACCTCATCTCTGTTATAACCAGCTGTCTCTTATGTTTTGTTGTTAAGGACCATGTTTGACATTATTAGCACAGGGTTGGAATGAAGATACTTTGGATAAGATTATTTGGTTGTTATTGGTAACATGTTGTGTTTTATATATATATATATATATATATATATATATATATATATATATATATATATATATATATATATATATATATATATATATATATATATATATATATATATATATATATATATATATATATATGTTAGGTATTTCGTGGCTTATTTGTCTTCGAAACTGGGCTCTTTTCATAATGTTGAGTGGTAGCTATGCTTGCATGCTGCCTGTATGCTATACCCATGAATGCTGCCATAAGGTTTTGTTTTATACTTTTCGTCCGTTCATATATGTCTTATTTTTTTCTTGTTTTTTTTTGTAATGATCAAACCGTCCTCCATGTTCAATGATTACAGCACTTTGTTGTCCTCATATATATATATATATATATTAACGTATATATGTGTATATATTTCTCCTACATATATAGCCAAAACTCATTATAACAACTTGAAACGAACAGAGGAAATATGTATGTAATAACAGAAATTGACTATATACAGCACAAATAATAAAAAAAAATATTACAGATATTGAAAAGTGTTGTTAAATAGATAATTTTGTTATAAAATGCGTTATACTATTTAGTTACATATCATATTCAGGACATAGCGAGAAACCCAGTATGTGTTGGCTATCTTCATTTTCTATGCCAAATTTACGTTCAGTAGGTTGTTAGTATTTTCTGAAAGGTTTGAATGCACACGTACGTGCAGGGGAAATTGAATTTCGAACTACGGTTTTTCAGACGCATTCTTTATCTTCTTGTTGCCCTCGTGTATCAACATTATTTGCTATCTTTATCGTGATGTATCTTCTTTTGTTTTCCTTGTCAGATTCTTGCTTATCAGCAGGTTGTAGTCCGGAGAATATAATGAAGTGTTTTATAGTTTTACATCTTGACTGGGATACTGCGCATTTCTGCCGGACACATCAGACTTCAGCATCGCTTGTGGATCATATGTGGGATGGGACAGCCAACTCCGACTCTAGATTTGTATTTTGTTTTTTTCTATACCAGTGTTTCCCAACGTGGGACCCGTGTTGAATAGGGGGGGGGGGTTGGATTTGATTGTCCAGGGGGACATATCAGGGGGGGAATAATACCATTTTTGTATATTAAAAAAAAATATGTGTATGGTACAAAGGGTGGGGACAACAGAATTTTAGAAAGACTTATGTGAGGCATGTTAAAAACAAGGTTGAGAAACAATGTTCTATACTGTAAGAGAAATCGGTAGTATTACTGAATGTGAGAGTATGTCTAACTCTCTATGTCCACTGAGCCGCTAATATCTACATTTTGGAGACCCACTATGTCGAAAAGCCGCTCAAATCTACATTTTAATATGAATTTACTTCGTGTTCGGCATAGCAGGAAAACCGTACGGAAACAAGTTCAACTGAAAAATGAGTTATTTTCCCTTTGTTAGAAACTATGTTTCAACATCATATCTACAATCCTTGTTGACGTTTTTTCAAGCTGACAGTTTCAGATAGATGAAATTGGTTCATACCTTATTCTGGCAACCTGAGAACAATCATCCATTATATTGGGGTTTACATTTTCTAGTTATGTCCAAACTGATCAATGTCCATGTCAAAAGGTGCCCCAGATTCCAGCACACATTCTGCAGATATGCCCACTATTCGATGACGTGAGAATTAAAATATGACCCCAAGAGGCAGATCTGAAGGAAATGCTGTGGGGTAGCCGTGAGGATCTCCTGCTGACGAGTGTATTCAAGGAGGCGGGCCACATTCCTGTATAGACTTGTGTATAGACGTCAGAGCATAGGAAACCGATCGCAGAAGACAAGAAAAGTTATCACTAAATTCACATTCCCTATAGGACACGTGTTGTGGTGTAGTCATTTCTACTCGTCTTCTTTTTACATTATGTGCGTATCTTGATAAAGGCCTTTTGGTTCGAAACGTCGATTATGTCCTGTGTATTGTCATTTATCTTATTATGTTTTGTGTTTTTTGTGTATATTATTTCACGTAAACATCCGACAATGATAGTGTGTTAGTAGTCATTCAGTAAAACTTCATTACTTGTTTCCCACGTGAGTACTATTCCCAATGTGCCAGAGACATATTATTCATTGACTTACAGCAGGCAAACGGTTATGAATTCAACTTTACTCTGGTCACACTAACTTTGAGATATCTTCTCTGGGATCTATTCACTGTTGCTGGGTACAACAGTTATCCGTTGGTCGGTTGCCAGTTTTATTGATTATACTTGTTTCCATTTATTATTAATATGCATTGGTTATTTTATCTCTTAGTAGTGCATTGATTTTGTTCTTTAGGAAAGTTAATTAGACGGAAAATTTGTTTCTCCTTATGTTTATTTTTTATACTGTATTATTGATTATTATTTGCATTGTGAGTACCTATGTGCAACCCATCAGCACTTGTATATGTGTATAGATGTAAATTCTCTGAAATATTGTTAAGACATTCGCCTTGTGCTCAAGAGGCTCTGGGTTTGATCATGGGTTATGACTAGTTTATAAAGTGCATTTCTCAGAAATTCCTCGAAATGATCGCATAAGCTAGGGAATTACATGTAAGGATTGGTCCTTTTGGGTGATATCCATAAATTACATGAAAATTGTGTTTGAAAATTCTGTACCCCCCCCCCCCCCACCATTGTCAATAGTCTTCAAGAATTCAGGCCGTTCCCTGTTTAATTAATTGAATACAATTAACCCCCCCCCCCGCGTATCTATATTATTAACAGAAAAAATGTCAAATTCTAATAATTGGTAAATGTCCCCGAAAACGGGTGTTCGGGCCGTTGGTGCAAATACAGCAAACGGCGACACAACGCGTTTCCATTCTCTCAATTACATTCTGCTGGAAATCATGTAGGACCATAGTCCTGCTACAAGAGAGATTCAGTGGGAGTTTGAAAATGAACGCCGAAAAAGAATAATTGGTATATAAACACAGTACAGTTCAAGTCAATTTCTATCAAACCATCTCCCATCCCCTTGTCACTAACTGTCAAACCTGTTAAACCCTCACTCTCACCCTCAATTTTTGCCGTAATGTAAAGACATCCCGTGACAGATGTTATGTCGTTTCGCAGAAAGAGGCAGAGTACATTTTGGAATCGTGAGTATAATGAAGACAATCTCTAATGACAGAGAGTGGAATCTTTTTGGTCCGCCGATATGATTGCACTTTTCCTCAATGGTGTGGGCCAAAAAGAACAGCTTCTACTCTTTATTAAAATGAAGACCAAATTAGTGTTTCCTGGGCTTGTGTACATAGTACTTTTAGCTCAGTATGGCAAGCCAGAAAAAAATTAAGGATCGTATTTTGACTACCTTTACAATACATCTTTTAAGCCATTTCTTAAAAGACATGAAATGGCTTAAAAGACATTTCAATACTTACAAGTTGTGTTTTATTCATACGTATGTCATCGTGGGGGAAGTGAAATGCAGAATAGATCATGCAACGGTAATATTTCACAAGATGAAGAGCATTTTATGTAGTATATCATTGTCATTGGAGTTGAGAAAGTGTCGTTATCATTAGAGTTGAGAAAGTGTCGTTATCATTAGAGTTGAGAAAGTGTTGTTATCATTAGAGTTGAGAAAGAATGTATTATAAATTAAGTAAAATACCTGCAGATGTACCTAACCTAATTTTAAATGAAACAAATTATTTAATTATTTAAATAAACGAAATGTCAATAACAACCCATTTTACAGTCTCTAGATGCATCGATCAATGCGCTACGCACTGAGATACCTCACGGCCCCGTTGGATGGCCTTAGGGACGGGGGCCCTGGGGTGTAGCGCAAATCGCTGCATCCTGACGGAACAGTGTTAGCAATTTTTAATCTCCAATTAACCTAACCATTTTGACAAGGTTTGATAAAAAGTTGGAATGTAGGTACCTCTCCCCGTATTGAACCATACATTATGTAGAATCAACAGGCTATATTATGTAGTGAATCTTGGGCAATTAGCGAAATTGTGAAAAATAATATAGAGGCAACAGAGTTGAGGTTTTATAGAATAATGGTGAGAACATCATGGACAGATCAAAATGGCAAGAAAGATATTGTGAAAGAAGTTAATTCAAAAATATAGCTGCATACCACATACAAAAATTAAGATGCAAACCACATACAAAAATATAGCTCCACACCCACACACAAAAAAACTGTTCACGTATTTTAAGACACATAATGAATGTATGAAAGATGGAGTACATCGTAAAGAAAAAGTTGAAGACTTCAAAGGAGAATTAAAAGTAAACAAATAACCTTCATACCTACCGAGGGAGAGAGAGAGAGAGAGAGAGAGAGAGAGAGAGAGAGAGATTGATTACTTGGAATGAGAGACTGGTTATACTGTGAGAAGTTTAATGATGAAATAGAGATAATGACAACACACAAACAAATAACAATTCTAGAATGATGTCATTACGAATTTGATTTTATCTAGAGTATATATTTATATATACTATATGTAGACATATGATTACATAGGCCGCATTTTCTAGGACACACTCGGAGGTTATGGACGTCAGAAAGAAACATGTCTCAACGCCTCTGTTTTCGCATACGACATATTCGGGGAATTCCATACAGTTACCGAGACATGTACTGTCATGATCGGCTTGGATGATGTGTACAATCGAGTGTCGTTAGTGCACCTCATCAACATGATCTTGTTCTTCTATGCTCACCATTTCGGGGTCAGATAGATATCAAGGCTGTTGCTCGAGAGGTAGTTGAGTCTCAGGTGTGGTTGTTGGACATCTAAACCAATAACAATAAGCGCTGGTCTACTACAAGATCTTCCATACCTGTCGTACTATTCAATGTGTGCACCTTGATATTCACACATCAGCAGCTTGACCGAAGAGTTAGTACAATGTCCTTTGCAGACTATATCCTGATATACAGGCAGGGAAGAGTCAAAACAGAAACTGTCGGAGAACTGCAGAATGAGTTAGTCTGTATTCGTGTTATATTAGTATATATTACATAGTATACACTGTATTAGTGTATATATTAGTCCTGGTGTGATTGTTCCGAGTACTGATCAACCAAAAAGCAGCGGGGACATAGATCTCTCTTAACAATCACATCGTAAAGTATGCGACACAGACGGCGGGGATGAGAGGACACAATGAAATTTGAAATCTATATCTGCAAAACCTGGACGTTCGATTTTTTTTATCATAGTCTGTGTGAAAGACTATACATTTGAGATGATGAGATTATGTTTCACGGAATTGTGGATTGATGTAGGATACTATTATACATGTTTTAATGTTTTACAAAAATGTCGATAACTTCTGTTACTGCATGTTTTCCTGTGACGGAGTGCAGGGAGGCTTCCTATGGCATGTGGAAATAAAGGCCGCTTTGCCATAGTAGACGTCGCGACATGTACAGGAACAAATTTTTTTTCCACCTCCGAAAGAAACAAATCTTGTACCAACCGTGGATTGAACCCGGGACCACAAGGTTCTAAATATTGATAAGCGTTTATAATCTAATGTAAAACGAATATATGATTGTCTTTGTCTGTTTTCGTTCTCAAAATCCTGCATATTAGCAGGATGATGTCTGGAAAAGGGAATGCACTCTGTCATGGCTTACTGCTTTGCTGTAATATCTGTTTTTTTCCCGGACACATCCAAGTTTAGCATGAATTCTGGGTCTCTGTGACATTATATAGTATGGAGCAGCCAACGTCAAACCATAATCTCCTTAGTAGACCATTGCGACATGCAAGGAAGTTACACTGTGTAGTCATTCTTTGTTCCACTTTCAGACCCTGGCAACTCATGTGCGTGAACACATATTAATATACATATTAAAAATAGTGGTAGGCATATATCTTGTTTAAGAGGAAGGATCAAGCCAGCAAGTAGTGGCTGTAGTGAATATTTATATCTAAGCAATATGTTATGTTGCCATTATATCTAAACTGTCAAAATTCACAGCTGCGTGTGGCTGTAGTAGAATCTGGTATATTTGTAATCCTAGTAGTAGTAGGCCTGGCCAACATATACTTTATAGTATATATAAATATATACTCTAGATAAATAAAATCTATAATGACTTCATTCTATAAATGTTATATATTTGTGTGTTTCATTATCTTATTTCATCATTAAACTTCGCACAGTTCTCTCATTCGCAATATTTATTTTTCTCTCTCGCTTTCACTCTCTTCTATTGTTATAGAAATTAGTGCTGTCGTGTATATTTGTTTCTTTGCAATTGTCATAACTTTGATTAGTTCTAACAATTGAAATTACTTTAAGCATTGCCTATTCTATTTGTGTACTAAATTCTAAACATTTCGATCGTATCTCAGTTTACACAATTAGTTTTTAAAAAAAAATGCATTTTGTATTTTCATTTATATGTTTTTGTGTGTACATCTAATAACCTTTTAGTTATAGTCCGTCTTGTTCAAGTGAAACTTTGAAAAACCTGTGTTCTACGTAAGTACTATTGTTGTTCCATTTCACGCAGTATTGCCTTATATTAACAATAACGAAGAATATATATTATACAGAATGCGACATCAAAGTAGATGGGACAAGTTTGGAGCTAGTGAACATATAAACTAGCTAGGTACTTCGATAACAGCAGATGGAACATATATTATATTTGAATAAAACAAATAGACGCTTTTTCTTTGTGGCCCATACCATCCGAGAAAAGCTTGATTATGAGGGAGGCCCCCCCCCCCCCAAAAGGTTCTAACCTCTCGCATTAAAGATTGACGTTACTATACTCAGTTTCTGCTATTTCATTATTTCCAAATGTTCTCTGCTCTTTTCATCCAAACGGCATTTCATGTGCCAAGGAATGTCAGTAAAGTACTACAACCATTGAGGGTAAGGAGTATTGAAAAATTCAAATGCAGATTAAAGGCAACATTTCACAAGAATAAGATGTAATATATCGTTGTTACTTGATTTGAGAAAGATAATTATAAATTCTATAAAACTAAAAAGGGCTATATGAAAATGAATATAAAACAATATGCAGAATTGCACAAATTATATAAAGGTAATAAAGGAAGGGTTTTTAAAAGAATAATGTTGAGAGCATCAGGAATAGGTGACCATGACAAGGAAGATATTTTAAAGAAGTTAATTCAAAAATAGAACTTCTAATTTACATCAAAAGAAGTCAGCCCACATTCTTTAGACACGTAATGCATAGAGGAAAGACGGAGTACATCGTGAGAAAAAGCAAGTTGAAGACAAAGAAAGAAGATACTGGATAAATTGTTATTGTGGCATGGGAGAGCATTAGTACAGAAATGAATGACTGCACATGAGACAGAATGATGTGAACATACATGATAACTAGCGTCACACAAAATGTTGTGTAAGAATAGCAGTAAACATTACAGTGTTGTAATCCTGTCTGTTAGATTTTAAATAAGGATTTCTGTTTATACATGACCTTTTCAACTACGATAACGAATTGTCTGTGCGAGATTAAGACATACTGTTCATTTCACATGAAATTCATGTAAGATTACTTAGGAAACGTAATCACATGGAACTGATCTGGAATTCTGGTATGATTCCATTAGAAACGTAATCACATGGAACTGATCTGGAATTCTGGTATGATTACATTAGAAACGTAATCACATGGAACTGATCTGGAATTCTGGTATGATTACATTAGAAACGTAATCACATGGAACTGATCTGGAATTCTGGTATGATTCCATTAGAAACGTAATCACATGGAACTGATCTGGAATTCTGGTATGATTACATTAGAAACGTAATCACATGGAACTGATCTTGAATTCTGGTATGATTACATAAGAAACGTAATCACATGGAACTGATTTTGAATTCTGGTATGATTACATAAGAAACGTAATCACATGGAACTGATCTGGAATTGTGGTATGATTACATAAGAAACGTAATCACATGGAACTGATCTGGAATTCTGGTATGATTCCATAAGAAACGTAATCATATGGAACTGATCTGAATCATGTTTGTTTTCTGTTTGAATTGCTGGTATGTAAAATATCTCCATGCTGAAGTGAGTGGTTAAGATGTTCCTATTGTGCTGAAGAGGTGGTTGGTTCGAATACAGATCGCGATGTCTTATTTGCAAAGGTAGATATTTTCGGAATTCCTTGGGGATTTCCGTGAAGCGAAGCAGTTAGTGATGAGTGGTACTCACAACAGGCGTCACTTTGTTGGTGCTAATAGTAATAGCTACTTGTAATAGTATTACTCTCAGCAGACATCGCTTTGTTGAGTGGGACGGAGTGTACATGGGGAAACGGGAGTGCCATAAAATAGATCATGTATGCCATGTAAGCCTTCTTGAATCTGATATATAGAAAACAACAGACAACGAATATTGGTACGTGGTCAGATAAGTTCTATTATACCTATTGACAAATGTAGTCAATGATTTAGCTTTAACGCATCACTTAGGTAAATTGGTCGTTAGCCAAAATCAGAAGCTAGTTGAAATCTGTGTATGAATAAATTAACTATGAAAATTGGTCGTTAGCCAAAATCAGAAGCTAGTTGAAATCTGTGTATGAATAAACTAACTACATAGTTCCCAATAAGCAAGTTGAAATCTGTGTATGAATAAACTAACTACATAGTTCCCAACAAGCAAGACAAGAAAAAAAAATATTTAAAAAAAGAGCGGAATAGCTTTAACTCCAGATCTAAATAAAGAAACGTTCAAATAGCCTGCAGTGTATTGTCATTCTGCGTCACATGTATTGGATGCAATTTGTTGACGCGGATAATGACGTCCGCTCGTTCTTCCCACATATGTTTTTTATATTCGGCAGTTTGGTAATCCAGAAGACATCTCATATGGGCCTTATTGTTGTATTTCTTGCACAACCAAAAATGCCTGCTTCATTCCTCGGTTTGAATATTTGATAAGGAAATACAATGATCTGAAAATTAGAGAGAGACATAGAATACAAACATGATGGTGTTGATACGACGCACGAATGTTGACTTTCATCAACAAACACGGCAACGATATATACTCGCCGTGAGTTCTGTCCAGTTTGGAATACAAGAACAGCTGAGCGAGATAATAATTAGTTTGGTTGCATCTGAAGTTGATTACTGGGGAAATAATGTTATCATTGTGAATTGGATCAGACTCGGGAGTGAATTATTTTCTATTCAGATACATGTAATAGCAGAGAAATAGAGAGAAAGAAAGATTGAGATAAAGAGATGAATGTATGATGAGGATAGGTTAATGTGTGTAAAAAGTTTTAAGACGAGATGCAAAAATTCACACCAACCTCGACACTAAGAATTGTAAGGCAAACTTTGAGTTTACCATATACATACACATTAACCCGACGTGGGGGGGGGGGGGGAGGGGATCTCCCTGGTATAGTGGTTTAAGCCGTTGATTTATGTTATCAAGAGATCGTGGGTTCGAATCCCCCTCGCGTCGTCTTGTTTATAAATGGAGTTTTCATAGATCCATGGAGTTTCGTTGAGAGGGACGGAGTGCATATTGAATAACCTGAATACAATGAAGTCAATCCTCTACACCTATTCATCCTTTACATAACTAAATTCATTTAAGTTGTGGCGCTCGTTAACGAAGCCTGGCTGCAACGGACTTCCAACATCCTCTGTCTCTTGGTTTGGTGGTGCACTTGTTTGACTGTTTGTTTGTTGACTGCATCCTGTCCTGTGGTGGTATGTCTAACTCTTGTATTTCTTCCTGCCTCTTGTTTACCTTCCCTCAACATTACCCTCAATAAGATTTTCAACAAGGTGTCATGTAAATTAAATATATCAAAAAAATATTATTTGCTTGATCTTTATTTCCTTTAATATTTCTTTTTTCTTACGAAGTGCTGTTAGGACCCATTTTTTGGTTTTTCCTCTTTCTCCATGAAGTTCTTCATATTCTTCTATATTCATATCCATAAACCAGTAACCCGCCAGGGTAGTAGGGGTACCACATTTGATGCTTCAGCACACAGAGTCTTCCAACGATTTATATCTTCAACGATGCGGATTAGTGAAGCAAAATCTTGTCCTGTCCAGTCCTTGATGTTGTCTGTCCATGTCTATATTTACCAACCTCTGCTTCTCCCCTCTTCCTTCCACGGTTCCTTGAGGTATTGTTTTTTTTTAATAAGGAATTATGTCTGCATTCATGTACAAACCATGCTTGTTTTTGTCGTTTCAATACTGAAAGTAATGGTTCTTGTACACCTGCATGTATCTCTATTTTATTTCTTACGTAAAAAATTGTATTATGCTCTCTATAGAGAATTCGTAGCATTTCTGTGTTTGATTATCTATTCTAGTATTTCAGTGGGCGAAAGGTTTAGCTAGTGGTGTCCATCTCCTATCCAGCTGTCAGTACAATATAGTTACATAGATGTCCTTTTTCTCGCGGTCTTCATTGCACCTTACAGATGTTGACACTACATCACACTTGAACTTTGCGCTGAGGTTGGTTGGTTGGTTGGTTGCTGATCCAGCGGTCCATGGGTTCATGCCCTTTGACCCAATGCCATTGTGTGATATATGCATGTGTTTGTGAGTTGTTGTTTTGTTCCATATAATGTGTTCCATTTATCTGGCCCTGGAGGGAGAAGCATTTTCCTGATGTCATCCAGCGCTGGACATTCAAAAAGGTGGTGGTCAACAGTTTCATATAGATGAGTACACAGCCGGCACCCTGGAGTGTGTTGTGGTTGTATTCTGTTCAGGTGATTGTTAAGCTGTACATGTTGTGTACGCAGTCGGAATATGATACTCTGGTCTTTTCTTTCCAGGAGGTTGATATTGTCTTTAGGATTTGGGCTGGTCATATATTTATAGATTTCCCTCCCAGTGTTTCCCATGGCCCATCTGTTCATCCAATTTTCTTTGTTCACAGATTTCAGAATCATTTTAACTGTGTGCATTGCTGTTTCTGTATAAGGCTGTTCTTGTTGTGCTCCCCTCTTTGCTAGTCTGTCTGCGATTCACTAACAGTTAACTAGGTCACCAATGTTAACATCGTACGTTTCCAAATAAAAATTTATAACCTTGTGTATTACATTCACTTTGTTGTTATCCTTGAATTCATTGACAAAAGAACATTCAAGATGTTACCCAGACACATTTGTTATTATCTGATGCATTATTACTTCACAAAATAGAAAATAATAACACAGACCCCTGCACCACATAATGAAAACACAGCGCCATGTGTTCGTGCTGACTTCATAACATCGATATATACTCGTATATATATATATATATATATATATATATATATATATATATATATATATACATATATATCCACATCTCAAAGGCATACATTATATCTTATAGATGCTTGTTCATTGTCCATGCTACTAAGCAATAAAATAATATAGAATAAATGTAGCATTTTACAATACTTATTTTAGTTTGTAATTGTTAATGGTAATATATTCCTCATATCATTGTAAGCACGTTTAGCCATTCATTTTCTCCTTTTAACATCTGTTTCACATCTACCATCAATAGTGATTATGTGTCCGGGACATTGATAATGATCTACTTGTTGTAATTACTCTTCGTGTATTTTCATTTGTAGCACCTGTTCTTCAGTGATGTTGCTGAGTGTCTTGGTTTTTGGATGTTGTTTATCTAGTCCATGTTCATGACTAGACTTATCGAATACATTCATTAATCTTTGTAGTTCCTGCTCACTTTCTGCTAACAGGAAATTTTCATCTGCATATCACATATTGTTTAATATTTTCCACTGATCGTGAATCCTGGTATTCTTTTATAAATTAAAAAAATGTTCTCGGTGTAGATGTCAAATAGGCGTCGTGATAATTTACATCCTTGTCTTATCCTTTTTATTTCTATGTACGATGAGTAAATATTTTCACACCTTATTCATGCAGTTGGTTTTCAATATAAAATTCTAACCAGTCTGATGTCTTTCCTATCTATGCCTATTTCTTTACATTACTTTAATTGTTCATGTTTGACTCTGTTGAAGGTAATCTAGGGAGCAAATATAGATACATTTTTTTAGACTTCTATGTATTTATCTATCAATAATCTGATAATAAGTGTATCTTCTCTTGTGCCTTTGTTTTTCCCTAAAACCGAACTGTTCTTTGTGAACTTCAATATAAGTTTTGTTTTTAATTCGTTCGTGTAGTATCTTGAATAGTATTTGGGTTATTTGACTCATCAAACGTATTGTTCTGTATTCTTTACAATCCACAGCCTTGGGCATCTTAGTTAGTGCTATTAATATTGACGATTTTAGGGTTTGTTCAAGCTCCACAAATCGGTTCGTTTCATCTAAGTTTTAGGTACATTTGGTTTGATTCTATTTTATGTCGTTTTGTATTTGGCGTCTCTTAGTTTGGCGTTTTATGATGTTTATATGAAAAGTATGTATCTATTTTTTAATCTGTACGTACTTTAGCCCAGTTATTTCCTTACTTCAAAGAGCGACGGGTATAAAACTAATATATACATCTGAAATAATGTTTATACTGTCTACCCGCTAAACTATTTGTAAAATTGTGCTTCCATTCCCTATTTATACTGTCTGTGACTTGGTTTTAATATCAGATAACATTTTTGTAAACTTCTAACTAATCCTGAGTTGGCTAGTTTATCCGCCAATTAATTTCCAGCTACCCCGAGATGTGATTTAACCTATTTAAATGTAACTCGACTTCCTATATAGTTTAGTTGTGCAATTGTATGTAGAATTTATTCAATTATATCATGTCTTTTATTTGACTGTGAGTTATCTATGGCTTGTATTGTTGACAGTGAGTCGGTAAGAATAATAATACTTATTGGATGATGTTTAGTTACTATTTCTAGTAAGTAAGTAAGTAAGTAAAGTAAAGTAACCCATAGCATTTATTAATGCCGTAGGGGTGTGAGATATTAGCGATCTCACATTTCACAGGCTCTGCAAATGAGGGCGGTAGCCATCTCCTCTCCCTCGCAGTCTTTACTTCCCGGATTAATCCGGTACCCATTTAAGGCTGGGCCGACCTGCGAGCCGTTGCGATCTGAAAAAAAATTTCCGCCTCAACTGGGGAATGAACCCAGGACCACTCATATGCGAAGCCAGTGCGCTAACCACTGCGCTTACGCGGCTCCCACTATTTCTAGTGCTTACTAAATGTCAACTAATTCAGCTGTAAAAACGGATGTCTTATTTGTTGTGTTCACACTTCTTGATATTTTATAATCAGGATTACAACACCTGATCCAAATCTCCGGGCGTCAGTATATGAGCAGTCAGTACACGTGTAAGCTATTTTGGGTTATTTTATACATTAGCGATAATTTTTGTTTGTATGGTCAGTTTATTGTCGTATCATCGTATAATTTCTATTTTGGAAGTAAGTAACATTGGCTTTCATAATGACGGATGTGTCGGGCCATTGGCGCAAATTAAACGGCGACACAACGCATTTCCATTCTCTGGACTACATTCTGCTAGAAATCTAGTAGGACAATGTCCTGCTACAAGGGAGATCCAGCAGGAATTTGAGAATGAACGCTGAAGAAGAAGAAGTTTAAATGGAATACTAATATATGGCTTCTTTATGAGTATAGTTTTTAATGTTTTTGAATATTGTATAATATGTGTTCTCTGCCCCGCAGGTTTATTAGAATATTTTGTTTATTTAATATTATTAATTTTTAGTGTGAATGCTTCATGGGCTTAGTGAGTTGATTCTGTATATATTTCAGCCCAGTTATTTCTTTGCTTCGAAGACTGATGGGTATAACACAAAGTGTCACTTTCAACGCATCAGACGATGCTGATCTGCACGCTCCAAATGTCTTGCAGAAAACGTGGTGTTGGATTGTATCCAGACTAGTAATTTTTGAAGGTGTCTTTGACTCCTAAACCATAATAGCATAATTTAACTTTCCCAAAATAAAAGTTATTTATAAGAACTCTAAAAACTACACATATTTCCATGTGTTTTCTTTACACAATTTTTAAATAGTACTCAAGTGGGAAACAAGTAATGAAGTTTTACTGAACGACGACTTACACACTATCATTGTCGGATGATCACGTGAAATAATACACACAATAAAACACAGGATATAATCATGCAAATAACAATACATAGGACATAATCGACGTTTCGACCCACAAGGCCTTTATCAAGATACGCACATAACATCAAAAGACGACGATAGAAATGGCTACACCATACAAACTGTTTAAATATATCTCCACATTATATATTTAAATTAAATATAATTTAATATTTAAATATAATTTAAACATGATTAAATTAACTATAATTTAATATTTAAATATTAAATATATAAATTAAATATATTTGATTCTTCACACCTGACGAATCTCGCGCCTTAGCGCATCTTCGCCGCAGTGATGATATTTTCACCAAACCAGATGATAAGGTTGTTTTGTGGCGCAAGGTCCTTTACCTCCAGGAGGGCCACCAACGACTCTCCAACCCATCTTTCTACACTACACGCACATCTTACTCGACGGGCTCTAACCCGACGGTGGGCAGCAACATTCTGAAAACCCTTATCCGTGACAACCACCTTCCTACCACATCCAAGGCTCTTTGCATCCATCAAAGCTATTTAGACAGGCCTGTTTCTATATGTTGCCCAAAATCCACAAAGAATCAAATCCGGTTAGACCTATTGTCTCCGCTTGCTCGTGTTCCACTGAGCGCATCTCCGACTTCCTTGACAGCATTTTCCAGCCCTTAGTCGAACAATTGCCTTCATTCTTGAAAGACATCACACAGACCCTGATCATTTTTTTCCTGTGCAGTTGCCTTCTATCGTCTGTTCTTGTTCGATGTTCGCTTTCTGTACACTTCTATACCCCATGCCGATGGTCTCATTGCTCTGCAGTTCTTTCTGGACAAAAGTCCCCATACCACTGTATCCACTTCTACTCTTATTCGCCTTTCTGAACTGGTGCTCATACTCAGTTCTTTTGAATTCGATAGGCAGTTTTTCTACCAGATCAGTGGCTTTGCTATGGGCACTACGATGGGACCTAGATATGCATGTCTTTTCATGGGACATCTTGAACATCTAGTATGGTCGACCTATGATGGCCCATTCCCATCTCTTTTCCACAGAAACATTGATGATGGGATAGGTATTACTGACATATCCAAAACAGAATTGTCTCGCTTCATCAACTTCATCAACAATTTGAACCCTGCTATTCAATTTACTTCTAACATCTCCACTACCTCTGTCAACTTCCTTGACATGATTGTCATTATTCATCCCCCTTACCTCAACAAATTCGTCTACTATAAACCTACTGATGCACATGGATTTCTGCTCCCAACTTCTTCGCCTTCGCTGCTTATGTAGCGATGAATGAGAAATTCTCGACAAATCCTTTAAGATGATTGAGTTCTTCCGTAGACACTCGTTCCCCGACAGCATAGTTTCATAGGCGTGGTTCCGTGTACGTCAGTTATCCCGTCTCGATACCTAGACTAATTCCTATGGCCCTTCTTCCTTCTCTGAAAGAGTTAAACTTGTTCTTACCTTTCATCCCCATACCTCCACTGTCCGATACATCCTGCTTAAACAGTATTCCCTTCTCCAGTTTGATCCTAACACCCGTGCCACTTTCCAGGATTTGCCTCTGATTGTCTATAGGCGCGACAGAAATCTCAAGGAAATCTTGGTCCACAGCCAATTGGTCTTCAAAGCCCGACCATTTCGGTACTGTTCGTAGCTCACGCGGTCATTGCTATACAAGTCCTAATGTGGTTCAGAAGCGCTCCATTTCATTTCCCAAGGCCACATTCTCCATCTATGAGTCATTTACATGTGAATCTCGTAATGTAATTTACGTGATCATATGTAAACGCAGCGGCAAGCATTACATCGGGGAAACCGGCTTAAGATTTATCGACCGCTTCTGTAACCATCTTCTTGCTATTAAGCATAGAACACCTACTCTTGTTTCCACATACTTCAACGGCTTTGGCCATTGTGGTGTTCTTGATATTCAGGTCACTGCCATTAGATCCTGCACCACCGATGATAGATCTAGGTACGCTCTATAAAATCGTCTTATTTTTTTAGTTCGGTACCCTTAAGACATTTTGACTCAATTCTGATCACTCTTTTGTCTAGTTATCGGTAGGAGTAGTCCGTGTCTTTATTAATTTTGTTGCGTCATTTGCATCAATTTTTTGTTCGTTAGGTTTCCACCTATATTTACGTTTTTACATGCTTTCTTGATCCTATCTTTCCGCCATCTCACATCCCTATTTCACGTGGACACGTTTGTGTGGTGTGGTCATTTCTACTCTTCGTCGTGTGATGTTATGTGCGTATCGTGATAAAGACCTTTTCGTTCGAAACGTCGATTATGTCATATGTGATGTTATTTGTATGATTATATCCTGTGTTTTGCTGTGTGTATTATTTCATGTGAACATCCGAAAGTGATAATGTGTTAGTCGTCGTTGTAAAACAACATCACCTGTTTCTCCACTAAGTGTTATTTCATACAGTTTTACTTGCAGTATTAGCTTTTATTGATGTAACATTTTTAGCAGTTTTCTCATTTCGTTTATCGCGTGCTTTATGTGGTTGTTTCATCTTAGCCTTTCTTCTAATATTACTCCCAAGAGGGGTGCAAAGGGAACGCATTGCTCTAGGCGGACCCAGGGTTAGCAGATAACCAAGATCCCAAATGTACCTCCACGCGGTGCACCCTGGAAACAGAAACACAGCAGCTCGAGCTGATTCTGGCAAAATCATTTGGGGATCGTGTCCGAGAATGTGGAGGACGATATGGAAATGGAAAGAGATTTGACTGCACAAGAGACAGACAATATCTCCGACACCATCTGAATCACCACATATAACGACATTGTCGACATACAGTGAAGCTAGTCAGCTCAGTCCGAACATTGGAGGGGCGGCCAATGTAAAATGCACGTAAAGGTAGATGCATGGCGAGAGACAAATAGATTTCATACAGAATACAAAGAAAGGCCAGAACAGCGCTAGAGGCAGCGCGAACTGCAAATAGAAAGTGAAAAGTCCACAGGAAAGGGGATCTACAAGCTCCGTCAGCTCGAGACGAGCTTCTAGTTACCTGTGTTCCTTACAGGCAGAGACCCAGACCCTTTCACTGGCGTTTGGTAAAGCAAGAAGACCTAACCCAACTCTAATATCGAGCCTTCCTAAACCGGAAATATGCTCGCGAAGAGAAAGGGTTCTGTACCCGATGGGCTTAGGCAAGAAAGTGACAATGCTGGTAGTCCTGGCCCTACTCTACTGTCAAGGTTTCCTATACCGGAAGGGCACTTGCAGAGAGAAAGGGTTCCGTACCCGATGGGATCTGGGACAAAAGGTTCAACGTTTTAGCCCTGGCCCAACTCTACTGTCAGGTTTTCCTACACGGGAAATACACTTGAAGAGAGAAAGGGTTCAGTAACTGATGGGCTCAGGCGCTATTGGGACAAGGACGATCAGCTCGAGAACGCTTTGCTTTCAAACGCGTGGTGTGAGACTCGAACTTGGACAAGTGGGTACACTATGTCGATGAATGACACCTCGGCTAAGAGGGCGAAAGAGCCAGGGTCCAACTCCTCTGTTGAGTTCTTCCCCTTAAGGAACCAGGCTCACGGATGAGAAACGGTTCAGTACCCAATGGGCACAGGCACAGCACGCCCAATTACACGAGGCAAGTTCATAGACAGTGGAACACCTCGTACGAGTCAGACGAGAGAAAAAATCGTCATATATAGAGGCGTGTCACAGGCTAAGGGTAGCCCACCCGAATTGTCAAGGCATGCCGAAATCGGATGTGCTAGGCCTACAAGGCGCATAACGGTGGCACAACGTAATCACCCTGCCGGCGGAAATCGCACGGATATCCGTGATGGTTACAATGGAGCGAACGCAAAACAAACAAACAACTCCCAAGAATTTGGTGGTTTTAGTGAATGTTATTTAAAAAAAGTTCATTACTGCATGTTTTCCTGTGAAGGAATGCAGGAGAGTTTTCTATGGGCTGTTGAAATAAAGGCCACTCTGCCATAGCAGACGCTGCGACATGTTCAGGAAGGATTTTGATTGTACCTCCGAAAGAAAAATCCTGTGCCAACTGTGGATTGAACCTCAAGGGTCTGAGAACGGCGTTCTGTCCATATGGCCATGATCTCCACTTTATAGGAATGTTATAGGTTTGTTATTTATTTGTATGTCAATTTCATTTTTACAGTTACATTATCCATTACTAAAATGCATGGCTAATGTTTTACGTATGTTAATCGTAAATCGCAGTTGTTTGTAAGCTTGTTCCTGTGGCTTCTTTGATTTCTGTTATCCACCTTTTACATGGTCTGCCTCTGGCTTTATAGCTGTAAAGTCTATGTGTCATGTCCATTTGTGGCATGCTATCTGTTGGTAGTCTGGAAGCGTGTAAAAACCACTTGATCTGTTGTCTTTTGATGTGTTCCAATACTGGTATTGTTTTGATTATCTGTCTGATGTTATCGTTTCTAATTCTATCCCTTAATGACACTCCGATTATTCTTCGTAGACATGTCATTTCTGTTGTCACTATTGTTCATTTGTCTTGTGCTGTCATTATCCAGCTTTGGCACTAGTAGCACAGTATGGATTAAAAATAGTCTCGTATAAGGCAACTAGGTATATGGACTGGATATTAACATCCCACATAGCCCCCCCCCCCCTAAAAAAAACAACAAAAAAAAACAAAAAAAAAGCCATGATAATAATCAAATTCACAGAAGAATAGGTGTTAATGTACACAAACAACAAGTAGAACATTATCAATATCTCAGCTACATAATTAACAATGATAGTAGATGTTAAAAATACGTTAAACAGAGAATAAGAATTGCTAAAAATACTTTCCCTGACATGAGGAAAATAGTAACATCTAAACAAATTACAAACAAGCTAAAATGATAATTATAAAATTAAATTAGATGCTACATCTATTCTATATTAATTTATCGCTCAGAAACATGGACAATAAACAAACAATTAGAAGATAGAATTTATGACTTTGAGATATGGATATATAGAAGAATATGGAGAACATCATGGAAAGAGAATAAAACAAACATAGAGGTTCTAACAACACCTAGTAGGAAGAAAGAATTATTAAAGGAAATAAAGATCAGGCAAATAAAACATTTTGGACATATTAAAAAACATGACACCTTGTGGAAGACCTTACTTGAGGGCAAAGTCGAAGGGAGGAGATCAAGATGGAAGCAGAGATACAAATGAGAGAATAGCATCGCGAGATGGACAGGTCACAGTCTAG
This sequence comes from Meghimatium bilineatum, assembly GCA_034231615.1. Classification (NCBI taxonomy): domain Eukaryota; kingdom Metazoa; phylum Mollusca; class Gastropoda; order Stylommatophora; family Philomycidae; genus Meghimatium; species Meghimatium bilineatum. Next base: position 45,068,929 of record CM067311.1, read on the forward strand.
CAGAGTGCACCACCAAGACAAGAGACATGGGATGCTGGATGTATGTTTCAGCCAACCTTCGTTGCGTAGACGACACTTAATGATGATATGATAGTCCTAGAAACAGTTACGATAAAACTCACATTATAAAAGATTTGACTCGTATAAGTTGAAAATGAGAAAACATCTGGTTAGTGTACGTGTCAAAAGTACATGGCGTTATGGTGCAGACATGGTTCACAACAGTGCGAAAAATTTCTAACGTAACATACCATACAAATACAGGTGTTAAGGGTTGATGCTCGATTTCAACTTGTCAGATCTCCTTATATTATAGCAGATCTGACAATTATATTATACTCATATGAATTAGATGACCGAACTGTTTCAATCTCTGTTTTTCAATGTATTTGACCACTGATGTTGTCCCAGCAGTTCTTGTAATCTCATTTCTCACATCATTTCTTCGTGTTCTGTTTGCTGCTTTTCTTAGACATCTCATACCACACATAGTAAGCTTTCTCTGTTGTTCTTTAGCTTAGAGTCCATGTCTGACTTTGAAAACATAATGTTGGGATGAATATTGAATTTATGATTTGACTTTTGGTTTCCATCGGGATTAATCAATCAATAAACCCATAACCCTTCAGGGTCGTAGGGGTACCACATTGGATTCTTCAGCACACAGAGTCCTCCAGCGAATTATATCCTCAGCAATGCGGATGAGTGTGGAAATATCTATCCCTGTCCATTCCTTGATGTTGTCTGTCCATGTCTTTATTTGTCCTCCTCTGCTTCTTCCACCCTCGACAGTTCCCTGCAGTATTGTTTTTGACAAGGAATCGTGCCTGCATACATGTCCGAACCATGCTAGTTTTCGTCGTTTCACTATTGAAAGCAATGGCTCCTGGACACCTGCACACATCTCTACTTTATTTCTTACGTACACATTGGTCTTATGTTCCCTATAGGAAATTCGTAGAATTCTTCTGTAGCATTTATACTCGAAAGCCTGTAATCTTCTCTCCATGTCCGCAGTGAGTGTCCAACTCTCACAACCATACAACACAACAGAAAGCACCAGCGACCTATACAGTTTGATTGTCACTCCAACACTGATGTTGCTTTTCCAAATCACAGTTAGCCTTGACAAGGACGCTAAAGCCATCTCCAGCCTTATTTTTAGTTCTGCTTTGCATTTACCATCGCTGCATATACTGGATCCGAGGTATTTGAAGGTATTCACCTCTTCAAGCTTGTGTCCATTCATCATGATATTAGTCTGGTTTTCTGTGTCTCTGCTGTTTACCAAGATTTTGCTCTTATCTGAATTGATTTCCATTCCGTACTTGCTGGTAACTTTTTCTAACTTTGATGTTAATTCTTGGTGTTAATTCTTTGATGTTAATTAAGGGTTAATTATTTGATGTTAATTAAGGGTGACGTCATCACGACAATATGGCGTTGTGTTTTCATTCTGTGAAGCAGGGATCTATGTTATGTATTATATTCAGTGAATTAGTGTGCAGTGGAAAATATGTCAATTCGGGATAATATCTTAAAGGTTACTCGTTAATGGATTAAAAGATAACAACATAGTGAAGGTATTATCAAGTTTAGAAGTCTTAATGTGGATGCGTACGAAGTAAGGTTGTGACCCAGTGAAATGGTAGCGATGCGCTCAGCGCGAAGTTCAAATGTGATGTAGTGTCAACATCAGCAAAGTGCAATGGAGATGGAGAGTGAAGACACATCCATATAACCACATCAGAAGGACAGCTGGAGAGGAGATGGGCACTACTAGCTAAACCTTTTGCCCACTGAAATACTACAATGGATAATCAATCGGGATAGAATCAATCTACTATCAGCTGTTCCCACTATGGAAATGTTGTGTTTAATCATAAATTCAACTATTTCTGTTTTTTTAAACTTGATGCCCCATACGTTCCAAGTACCTACTTTAACTGTCATGTTTGATATTGGATTTCTACTTGCACTCCGCGAACTATTGTTGTTCGATCAATGATTGATTTTTCTGAGTTCTTACTTAATATCTGCAACATATTTATGTGAATACTCAAATCCTCTACCGGTTTGCTGGATCTGTCGTAGATTCACAATTGAATGGTTATCTTCAGATCACTGCTTAATAAAGATTCGTTCTTCATTGTTGGAGTGAATGGTTATCCTCATATCACTGCTTAATACAGATTCGTTCTTCATTGTTGGAGGAAGATAGTGGAGAACGCACTTTTGACGTTTCCTTCAGGTAGTGTTCAACTACAACGGGAAATTGGGCGATTATGGGATTCGAAAAATTGTAATGTAATTGATTGTAAATCGTGATGTGTGCAGTTGTGCTTAATTTAAGAAACCACATGAACAGATTTGCCAATCGGTATAAATCTGAAGAGTCTGCTCGGGCTTATTTCTTGTTTGACTTGTCAAGATACCAACAATCATTATCATTACAAATGTTGATTTGTAAGCTTGAGGTCCAGAAATCGTTAGCACAAGGGTATCTTTGATATGAAGTATGTCTCCCCCCCGCCCTTACACTCGCTTCGTATATGAGTGGTCCTGGGTTCATTTCCCAGTTGAGGCGGAAATATTTTTCAGATCGTAACGGCTCCCAGGTAGACAGAGCCTTAAATGGATACCGGATTAATCCGGGAAGTAAATACTGCGAGTGAGAGGAGATGGCTACCGCCCTGATTTGCAGAGCCTCTGAAATGTGAGATCGCTAATATCTCACACCACTACGGCATTAATAAATGCTATGGGTTACTTTACTTTACTTTGTCTCCCTCAAGAACAACGTCTGCGTCCATCAAAGATTTTTCAGCAATAATTTTTGCTTTTAAGGACAATACTATAATTTAATAAATACGAACCACAAGTCATAAAATACTGTGAGTTTTGGATTATTGATACTTAGACATGGAGTCAGTATTGATACTTAGATATGGAGTCAGTATTGATACTTAGACATGAAGTCAGTATTGATACTTAGACATGAAGTCAGTATTGATACTTAGACATGGAGTCAGTATTGATATTTAGACATGGAGTCAGTATTGATACTTAGACATGAAGTCAGTATTGATACTTAGACATGAAGTCAGTATTGATATTTAGACATGGAGTCAGTATTGATACTTAGACATGAAGTCAGTATTGATACTTAGACATGGAGTCAGTATTGATACTTAGACATGAAGTCAGTATTGATACTTAGACATGGAGTCAGTATTGATACTTAGACATGAAGTCAGTATTGATACTTAGACATGGAGTCAATATTGATACTTAGACATGAAGTCAGTATTGATACTTAGACATGAAGTCAGTATTGATATTTAGACATGGAGTCAGTATTGATACTTAGACATGGAGTCAGTATTGATACTTAGACATGAAGTCAGTATTGATATTTAGACATGGAGTCAGTATTGATACTTAGACATGAAGTCAGTATTGATACTTAGACATGGAGTCAGTATTGATACTTAGACATGGAGTCAGTATTGATACTTAGACATGGAGTCAGTATTGATACTTAGACATGAAGTCAGTATTGATATTTAGACATGGAGTCAGTATTGATAGTTATAATCATGAATTTAGCGGTCGAACTACATCCTGTGAACACATCAACAATCGTTCGCCTAACTAACACTCTGATATGGTTATGTAGCAGCCTGCTGTGTATAAAGACAATTTTGTGAGTATAGCTCAAGATCACCACTATAGTCTCGCAAATGAATCAAATGGTTTTTTTATTTTATTATTATTCTTTTATTTTTTATTATTACACGGTAGTTTCATGCTCAGATATTATTGTTGTTAAAAATAACAATTTTCTTGTATGAGCAACATTTTTTCCGCATGCTCGCTTATTTTAATACTAGTTACAAGCTCTGTTAGTGGTACATGCTGCACGTGTTGTATGTTTGTTGTATGCGCAAAAATACTTGAGCATGCTAGTTAATTTTAATACTCATCACACGCCTTGTTAGTGGTACATACAGCACGTGTTGTATGTTTATTGTTTAGAGATTAATTTCAGATTAATTTTCTATGAAATATATTGCTAACATTTAAAAATAAATGTTGTTTCATTATCAGATACTGGTGAATACTTAACCTTTCTTTTTAAAGCGTATATATTAGTCAAATCCTGCGACGCCTCACATCATAAGCAGATAAAAGACAATAGATATATAGAACGCAATGCGTTGTGCCATGATTTACATCTTAGATTTACATATGGCATCTGCGTTTTTAGGTCGCACACAACAGAGTAAAACATGGTTTCTGGGTCACATTGACACTTCGCTGTTTGGGAGAGCTATCCTTACCCCCAAAACATCCTTAGGTGCCTTTTACGACATACGTTACAGATAAAAGTGTCGCTATTCTTGGCTTCCTTTTCGGGCATCGGGAACACACTTGCTGTTTTCAGGCTGACTTTAACAGAGTCCTTGTCAAAAGTGCCTTTTTCTTTTGTCTTCTCCCGTGATTTTCATAGACTGTCGTCACACATTTTACACACGGTGACCAATACAAATATCGAGTAGCGTCACTTTTGAAGGATGAGACCTATGATTCCACAAGGCTGTATAGTCGACGATGGTCTCACTAGGACTAATTTCAACCTACAGATCCTCCATGAGCTGTCGGTGCTCGAAAAGTGGGACAAAGAATAACAAAGCTATTCCCTGTCATATAGGTCGCAGGAGACAGCTACGGAAGGTTTTTGTGATAGAGTTGGTCAAAGTAACCTATATATCATGTTGAAATCAAATGTGGCAGGTCGAAAAAACACACGCATATATCTGCCCACTACTACATACTACACCAAGTTGCATACTATGCCAATGCCTTTAGCTCTCTGGACTACATGCTGTTAATCTGCAGGAGTTTGAGAACGGGCGCAGAAGACGAACACGCCCGTGTGTTGTCGGGCCCAAAAAGGGAGCAAAGAATAGCAACACTGTTTACTTTTGACACATGTCGTAAAAGACGACTAAGGAGGTTATGGGATGGAGTTGACTGTCCCATCCCATATAGGGTCAGTGACCTAAAGCCATGCTGAAGTCGGATGTGTTAGGCCGAAAATCGCAGATATCGCAGCAATGATGTAAACCATGACACCACGCATTCCATTCTCCGGACTACATCCTGCTAATCTGCAGGAGATTGAGAACGAACGCAGAAGAAGTACATTCAGATGACATTATTCGAGTCATAGACATTAGATTTAATGGGACGTAATTTGGGAAGCGGAAGTTGAATAGTTCGAAAAACAAAGATGGAGTAATATAATCAAATAGTAATTATGATAATTCTGAGACAGAATTGTAGCAAGGGATAGATGGAGGGAGAGGCGCTTAAAGAGTGGAGTTTAGGAGTGTGAGAGAAGTGAAGTGAGAAATGAAGTGACAGTTGCAGTGATTGTTTATTTCCGTGTGGCCCATTCTTGAGCTAAATTTAACTGGACCCTCCGTGTTTTATTATCAATTGTTATTACATGTCTGCGTTCATTCTCAAACTCCCGCATATGGGCATGCTGTAGTCCGGATAATGTAGCGTGTTGTGTCATGTTTTACATTTTTGCTGCAATATTTGCGTCTTTCAGCCTAATAAATTCCGCTCTAGCATGATTTTTATCCTGTATGGGATGGGCAGCATCAACCTGAAAAATGTCCTTAGTAACATCTTACAACATGTATGACAGATAACGCTACAGCTATTCTGGGCTGCCATTTATGGACCCAGCAAGACACAAGCTCACACAGTTACAATGAATGTTTTATGTATGCTAACTTACATGTTAACTATGTGTCACGTGACGCATTATCTCCAGAACGTTGTTTTCCCTTGAAATCCCTGAACCCTTCTCTGTCTTGGGCGATGTGACTTGCATTTTACAACGATTCATGTTATACTACTGCTCACCGCCACCTTTCTATGATTATTATACTAATGCTGCAGCAAAAGACCACAATCCTAAAGAAAAAGTTAGATTAATCCATTGAAAATTTCTAGGCACAATATTTCTCTAGGTTGCCATTACTTTCGGAAAGGAACGTCCACTAATCTAACGCCGTAAAAAGAACACATTCATTCTATTCAGCCATTTTGGCGGAATCCACCTGTTAACTATGCATATCGTATAGTATCCCTCTATACCCTGTTATATCGTAATGAAGTATCTTTTTAAACATTTTATGTTATATTTTCTAAATAATACTAGATAGTGATCATTCCATAGTACATGGAGACGAACCCCGCACCCCATCCACCAAATTGTCATTTTTTTCCTCTAAAGAGTCACTAGTTTTGGCCCAGTACTAGTGGCGAGCCATACGTCTCAGTTTGATAACCACTCTGCTAAATAATACAATTGATTAAAAACAAGAACAGAACAACAAATGTCTTTGAAATGAAGCAGGCATCAGACTGTCCTATCTGTCAGGTTTGATAGATAAATTGGTACTAATAATTCAATGTTTGTCGTTAATGAAATCTTAGTACAACTATTTGAGTGGATAGGGGGTATGAATAAATGGAGTGGATATCACAGAATCAGAAGATATTCGATTGTATGTCACAAAGCGAACATGTTTGTGACCTCAACGAGATTGTATCTCATAAAATGGAGACAAGATTTGAGTCTTGAACTTCCAAAGCGGAGAGAAGATTTGATATTTGATCTCACAAAATAGAAAGACGATTTGAGACTTTATTTCACAGATTAGAGAGGAGATTTGAGATTGCTTATCTCACAAAATGGAGAGACGATTTTAGATTGCATTTCACAAAGACGGGAAATGTTAGACTGTCTCATAAAGTGATAAAGTTGATATTAAAAATATATTTCAACTTGTGCTGACAAATTTTGGTGGTCACATCGTCGTATCGTCTTGACATTCAAATAGCATTTGCAACATATTTGAACGTATGAGTAGTGCAGAACAATCGACAATAGTTGAATAGCAGTATCCTGTACAAAATATGCTTCGATTAGTAATTAATTGATGAGTGTTGTATTTAAGAAGTTGTATACCGTCATGATTGAATGCGATAAAAGTTGTATACCGTCATGCTTGAATGCGATAAAAGTTGTATACCGTCATGCTTGAATGCGTTAAAATAGTCCAATATTCTGAAATTATTCAATGTCTCTTTGATATCATGATAAATAATTATATTCTGGTGGGTTGCAATTTCAAGTTTTCAATATTGGGCTACAACTTCAAGCTGTCAATATTGGGCTACAACTTCAATCTGTCAATATTGGGCTACAACTTCAAGCTGTCAATATTGGGTTACAACTTCAAGCTGCCAATATTAAGTTACAATTTCAATCTGTCATTATTGGGCTACAACTTCTAGCTGCCAATATTAGGTTACGATTTCAATCTGTCATTATTGGGCTACAACTTCAATCTGTCAATATTGGGTTACAATTTCAATCTGTCAGTATTAGATTATAGCTACAAGAAACATGTAATCTGACATAAAAGAATTTAGAAACACACAGGACATTCTACGCAAATCGATACTTTGACTTGATTTATCAAGTTCTCTACATATCATACTGCGAGAAACGTATCAGCACTGGCAATTTAACACATTACAGAATTAATTAGAATACCAAATTCTGTGTTCTTGATAATCACATTTGGTCAACACCTCAATTTGTGTGAGCTTTCCAGTGTATTGTAAGTGTTTAACAAAATTTAATTTTCTTGTCAATTTTGTTTAACTTCAAGCTATTTTTATAATTATGTTATTTAATTGCTAATATAAATAATGTTGGGTATTATTAACATTTGATTTGCACTGCAAAACATAATTATGAAAGAAATATTTGTTCAACAATTGAAATTGTGACACCATCAGGGATCAGGAACCTTTTTGTCTGAGAGAGCCATGGACACCACATATTTTGAAAAGTAATTCTGTGAGAGCCATAGATTATGTTTAAAACTAAAAATTCAAGTAAATGTTAGTTTTTTTGTGTAATTTCAACACTAAAAGTACAATAATTATGTCTCTGAATTCTATTTAATAACATTGTTATGCTGTTGCTAATCAATAATGAGTATTTCTTACCATTAATACGACTTCTGATGCTGAGCTGCAGTAGACTAGAGCTCATCTGTAAAAGGAAATATTGATATGCAATTAATATGTAAATCAAAGGAGTCTAAAGAAACTTTATTATAATCGAACATTTGTCTGCGAGCCAAATGCAACCATCAATAGAGCCACATCTGGCTCGCGAGCCATGGGTTCCCGACCCCTGATATAATGGTTCGGACCGCAGAATGTTCTTCGTTTTAGACATGGTCGTTGACTGTAAACGATCTATTGGCTTATGGAAAAATAACATTTTAAAATGTCTCATTGTACTATTCGGAAATGTTTATATTCCTTCGACATAATACATAATTGTAGTGACGAATGATAATCACCGAAATAATTTAGCTCTTTTAGAAGTCTGTTTTCCCATTAGCTAATATGTCTTATTTTGCCAACCGTCTGGGTTTTTGACTGCGACTATATTTAGTAGCAATGTGAGTTACATTTTTATCGACAGAATGTCAGACTGAGTATCGTTTATCTGATTCAGAACCGCCCTAGTGTTTTATTTATATTTAGACGCTGAAGGGTCCGTAAATTACAGAATAATATAATGACTTGATTTGAGACTAATTTATAGATAGGCCTACTATCTCAAACACACAGAAAACCAACAGAAAAAAAGAAACATTTGGGATGAAGAGTATTTCAATTTTTTTTAAATTAATTATATTTCTAGCAAGTAATCTCATCATTATGAAGTCCCGCCTCCGCATAGAAGATTGGTAACAACGGATCATTGTTATATTCTGTGTCTTGAATTGAAGGTGCACTCTGATAGACTGTATCCTGTCAATGTTATACTGTTTTCCTTCTATTTTCGTCTTTGTCTATCTCTTGTTCGCTGCAACTCAAATATACCTGCATCAAGTTAACTCAAGTGTCTTGTTCCTATCAAGTCTACACCTTTTATGTGTTTCATTTATGAGTAAGTCTTTTTTTCCTAGAAATGTAGAAGTGTAGTCAGAACCTCTTTGTGTTTTTCTTGTTCCATGAATTTTCATAAATAAATATATATATATATATATATGGATAACTTGTTAAGTCTAAGATTGTGTCTCACAGGTATAGAAATCGCGAGGACTTGATCAATTTCAATGTTAATTAGTACGTCGTTTACTTGGGTAATATGACACTCGTAGTCAGTATGTGAGATCTTACAAGTTAATAATTACTGTAAAAAATTCATATCTATAGAGTATTGATGCAATAATATTCATGTACAGCATAAAATCATGACTTTAACCTTCATACGTTACTTTTTCAATGAATGGATATGATTAATTAACCTTCTACCTATGACCGCTGCGCAAAGGTTAAATAAAAATAATAAAAGAATTGGACTTAGAAAAAATATTCTTGGATTTCAATCGACGTTTACGTGGTATTAATTCACGATTCTTTCTTCTTTCCTTTTGTTAATGCCGTGTTTATATCTGTCTATGAGCGAATCACACAATATTGTTTATATCTACGTTTCTGTTGTATTCTTAAATTCTTATCGATTGGGCGTTGAATTCTTTGGTAAATATTGTTTTCACTACGTTCTGGAAAGAATAAGTCACATGACACTCATGAGAGTACGTAACCTTTATAAAAGCTACAATTTTACGCTGTGTGTTGTTGTCCTGAATATATCAATGATACGAGCTCGAAGTCTATTATGGAAGGGGCTGTGGCCGTGGGTGTTCGATACAAGTGATTTTTAAATATTATTTGTTAATATATAAAGACTGAAATATATGAATGTCATTGTTACATTTTGGAGGCACCGAGTATATATGGTAAAACCTGAATACAGTGAATTGAATTATATACGCATTTAAAGCCCTATTTATGTGGCAGTTAACCTTCTATAGCGTAGGTAGCTAACACCACGTCCAAACCTCCTCATTCGCTTCTCACGACATGAATGACATATTACAGTGTTAACATTCTTTGTTTTCATTCTGGTTCTAACAACTCAAGGAAGAGAATCATAACTAAAACAAGTGACTAAAATTACTTAGAATATATGCTAGTAAATTCTAGCATAAGAAACCATTTATTAGACTCTTCTTGAATCTTGTTTCGTGTTTCGTTATCACATCATAAGATTATAGATCAAGTGTATTACCATGTTGGGGAGTCACATTAAAAGAGATCGATTGATATCTCACAAGAGCTATATATCACAGTCTGCTTTCACAAAATTAGAGGTAGTCTAATCTAGAAAAATGAGCAAAATGACTGCCATTACATTGAAGAAAAATGCATGGATTTAATGCTTCAAAAAAAGCATAGATAACATAATTTTGAAAAAAAGGATAGATAACATAATATTGTAGTAAACAAGCATAGATAGCATAATATTGATGCAGAAAGCATGAATAACATAATACTCAAGTAAACACGCATGATGTGGCGTTTGTGGGTCTCACCAATGGCAGAAAACCTTAGTAGATGACATGTCGTCATATTGAGTCTCTCTTATGGAAGATTTGTAACTTGTCATCTAAACAATTATAGATTCCGTCTGAGTAGAAGACTCCTTCAATAGACATTACACTAAGCCGAAAGCTGAAGTCTCCTGTGTATGAAAGAAAGCTCAGAGAAACAACCTCATTACACATAGGAAGTAAGAGCTAATCACTCGCAATTTCGAGAGTTTTCAAACAAACAACTAAAATAAAAAACATGGATTGCATAATACTTAGGTAATCAGCATGGTATTAGGTATTAGGTCTGTTGATTTTCCTCTTCGCACACTGGACACGTTCATAGGTGCTCAGATCTCCAATTCAGTAAATCTCTCAGGGTAAAATGGCTGATATTCCGGTTCTATGTTGGTTCACTGCCCTTTTGGAGCTATTTGTCAGGGGTTCTCTACGGGCCACGCCAATCTCCATTCCCACTTCCAGCATTCTCAATATTGATTCATGCTCATTCAACTCAAAATCCTCAGATCTTAAGGACTCACAAAAAGCAATTAGTATGTCTGCTCAGTCCATCTGTTGTGGTGGCGAGGCTAGCTAATTGGTCGACCCGTTCGTTTCCCTTCACGCCCGCGTGTCCGGGGACAAAGATAAGCGGTCGTTTTCGTATTGATGCCTGTATTTTAGCTCTCTCTGATGACTGCACCCATCGCCTAAGTACATCATCTGTTGTGACTGAATGAATCATATTTAGTGAGTCACTTATTATGCACGTATGGGAATAGACTTGCCATTCCAGCCAGTTGAGTGCCTGCGTTACGTGAATACTTCCATTGTTAGGCTGCTTGTTGTTGCGGTAAAGGAACCACTGGCTTCGTGTACTATTTTTCCTTTTGATATGGCAGTAAAGGTCCATGCGTATAGGTAGTGACGGATGACCGACCCGTTCGTGTAAATGACAACTTCGTGGCATCGGGTTTCTCGCATATTAGGTCCTTGATCTCAGTGTCCACGCTCACGGGGCTGTGTTCCCTGCACTATCTATTGAGTGTAATGACGGTTTTGATTGCGTCGTGAAACACCGTAGGAATATGTGGCCATTCCACGCCAGGAGTGATGTCTTCTGGGGCACAGATATGTTTAACGGTATAAAAAATCATGGATAAAACTGAAGCTGAAAGAATGGATAATATAATTCCGAGACGTACTGAAAATGTCCCAAGAAATTCAGGAGAAATTTAATGCCATATGGACCTGATGTAAGGAATCAATCATCCCCTCTAACACCGTCCACAGGGGTGGGCATGTAATACTATTTTGATAACTGAATTGTACAAGTTGATATACTCATGGCTTCTTTGTATTTGGCAGCCATTTTTTATTGCAATAGAGTCAGTTATCTTGGAGAAACCTTTGATGGTTGACCTCAGTTTGTCTTATAATATACCATGTTGACAATCTGATGTAACGATGTAGGCGTGGTCTTTCAGCACTTTAAGATATGATAGCCGTGATCAACGGCTAATGGTCTTCTTGAATCGGCAATATCCAGGTTAAGCCTCATGTTTTCACTTCGCAATGTGATCATCTGAATTTGAGTACAGAAAGAAGGAATGCGTATAGTCGTGGATTGGATCATGGATACTACCTCTTGTTGTTGTCTATTGCCTATTGTCTATCCCCAGGTGGATGATGGTCAGAATAACCACACTTGTCGTTAAGCGTAGGGGCGGTGACTGGGAGCTTTAGTTGTCTATCCAAGGCCAAATGTGTCGTCTTGGTTGCATTGAATCCGTATTTGTTCAGTGTTGTCTTGATATTTCTATCCATTTTTTAAATATGTCTTCATCTGACCTTGTATCCGAATCTTCTTATGTTATATGTTAGTTAGTTCATCGTCGGATTATCATCACTGTATTCCGGAAAATCTATAGATACTCCGATCTCTCCCTGAGTGTATCCACCATTACACCTCTGCTAACATTTTCGGTTCTATGTTGTTTTATCATCATTATATTGCGTCCAGCAAACTGTTGCCCTCTTGTGATCCTACATTTTAAATCCTGTTCCATAATCCTAGCCTTTGAATAAACATAATCATCCACGTCAAGTTCACTATCTCCCGTAGGGAATTCAACATTTCTGCCCGTTCCATTGCTCCTCCTCGATGTGTAACAACAGGATCTGACGCCAGTAAATCTGCCCCCTCATTGCCCCGAAAGGCTTGACCTTACCTATAGGTGAATAATGATGCTTGATTTATTACGCAAAGGATGGCTTCCACAATGTAATAATCTTAGAATGAAATGTAGGCCTTGTGGTAATGGAAAAGTGAACCTAGAAATTTATCAACTTATATTTAGTTGATAGATGCTGGGGAAGACCGTGTATGTGTTTACACACGATTCAGTGCTATAGGTTTGAGTTAGATGTTTGGATGGGAATTTACTGTTAGTATTAGTAGGGGTAATTGGACAATGAACAAACAGGATAGTGGGAAATTAGACGCAGAGGAGATGTTGCTCTACAGAAGAATGCTGAGAGCACCATGGGCTGTCATTAAAACTAATTTAGAAGTGTTGAAAGATGTCAAATGTGAGATGGAGCTTAATCAATAATATAAGAAAAAGACAAATTTCTATTTTGGCAACGTATGAGACAGGCAAGTTTGGAGAACATAGTTACAACAGGCAGTACTGAAGGCAATAGAGACAGCGGACGCTAACGTGAAAAAATATTAGACAGTTTGACAAATTGGCATGACAAGGAGTCGACAACAATCCTACTATAAAATGCTAAAGATAAAGATCTGTGGAGATTCATGATCGACTACGCCAGCCGGCATGACACCTGATGATGATTGTTAGTAGGGGAGTCATCGGTGAACACAGTGGAGAATACTGAATAAAATATGTTGCCATCCAATGACTGAGAATAGATTTAGTGGGCATCTATTATGTAACAATTGCAGTTCATGATCTAAAAGAGTCAAACTGATTTGAGTGAATGCCATACCTAGCTACTTGAGTGAATGCCATACCTAGCTACTTGAGTGAATGACATACCTAGCTACTTGAGTGAATGCCATACCTAGCTACTTGAGTGAATGACATACCTAGCTACTTTCAAACTTCTCGAGATCACACAGTTATTGTCAGGGACTGATTTGTGTGAATGACATACATAGCTATTTTCAAATTTCTCGAGATCACATAAAGTTATTGCCAGGGACTGATTTGAGTGAATGACATACCTAGCTATTTTCAAATTTCTCGTGATCACATAAAGTTATTGTAAGGGACTGATTTGAGTGAATGACATACCTAGCTACTTGAGTGAATGACATACCTAACTACTTGAGTGAGTGACATACCTAGCTACTTGAGTGAATGACATACCTAGCTACTTGAGTGAGTGACATACCAAGGTACTTGAGTGAATGACATACCTAGCTACTTGAGTGAGTGACATACCTAGCTACTTGAGTGAATGACATACCTAACTACTTGAGTGAATGACATACCTAACTACTTGAGTGAGTGACATACCTAGCTACTTTCAAACTTCTCGAGATCACATACAGTTATTGTTAGGGACTGATTTGAGTGAATGACATACCTAGCTATTTTCAAATTTCTCGAGATCACATAAAGTTATTGTCAGGGACTGATTTGAGTGAATGACATACCTAACTACTTGAGTGAATGACATACCTAGCTATTTTCAAATTTCTCGAGATCACATAAAGTTATTGTCAGGGACTGATTTGAGTGAATGACATACCTAGCTACTTGAGTGAATGACATACCTAACTACTTGAGTGAGTGACATACCTAGCTACTTGAGTGAATGACATACCTAGCTACTTGAGTGAATGACATACCTAACTACTTGAGTGAGTGACATACCTAACTACTTGAGTGAGTGACATACCTAGCTACTTGAGTGAATGACATACCTAACTACTTGAGTGAGTGACATACCTAGCTACTTGAGTGAATGCCATACCTAGCTACTTGAGTGAGTGACATACCTAACTACTTGAGTGAGTGACATACCTAGCTACTTGAGTGAATGACATACCTAGCTACTTGAGTGAATGACATACCTAGCTACTTGAGTGAATGACATACCTAACTACTTGAGTGAGTGACATACCTAACTACTTGAGTGAGTGACATACCTAGCTACTTGAGTGAATGACATACCTAACTACTTGAGTGAGTGACATACCTAACTACTTGAGTGAGTGACATACCTAGCTACTTTCAAACTTCTCGAGAACACATAAAGTTATTGTCAGGGACCAATTTGAGTGAATGACATACCTAACTACTTGAGTGAGTGACATACCTAACTACTTGAGTGAGTGACATACCTAGCTACTTTCAAACTTCTCGAGAACACATAAAGTTATTGTCAGGGACTGATTTGAGTGAATGACATACCTAGATATTTTCAAATTTTTCTGGATCACATAAAGTTATAGTCAGGGCCTGATATGAGTGAATGACATACCTAGCTATTTTCAAATTTCTCGAGATCACATACAGTTATTGTCAGGTACTGATTTGAGTGAATGTGATACCTAGCTACTTGAGTGAACGACATACCTAACTACTTGAGTGAATTACATACCTAGCTACTTTCAAACTTCTCGAGAACACATACAGTTATTGTCAGGGACTGATTTGAGTGAATGACATACCTAGCTACTTGAGTGAATGACATACCTAGCTACTTTCAAACTTCTCGAGATCACATACAGTTATTGGCAGGGACTGATTTGAGTGAATGACATACCTAGCTACTCGAGTGAATGACATATCTAGATACTTTAAAACTTCTCAAGACCACATAAAGTTATTGCCAGGAGATGATTTGAGAGAATGACATACCTAGCTATTTTCATATTTCTCGGGATCACATAAAGTTATTGCCAGGGACTGATGTGAGTGAATGACATTCCTAGATAATTGAGTGAATGACATACCTAGCTACTTGAGTGAATGACATACCTAGCTGCTTGAGTGAATGACATACCTAGCTACTTGAGTGAGTGCCATACCTAGCTACTTGAGTGAATGACATACCTAGCTACTTGAGTGAATGACATACCTAGCTACTTGAGTGAATGACATACCTAGCTACTTGAGTGAATGACATACCTAGCTACTTGAGTGAGTGCCATACCTAGCTACTTGAGTGAATGACATACCTAGCTACTTGAGTGAATGACATACCTAGCTACTTGAGTGAATGACATACCTAGCTACTTGAGTGAATGACATACCTAGCTACTTGAGTGAATGACATACCTAGCTACTTGAGTGAATGACATACCTAGCTACATGTAAACTTCTCGAGATTATATACAGTTATTGTCAGGGACGACGTGCATGGTTTCATAGTAAATAGAGAGTATAGAGGATATAGGTTGGAATCCATTACGTTAATAAACCGTGGGTGGGGGGGGGGATGTTGTGAAATAATACGAATGAGTAGCTGACACTGTTGCTCAAGTTGCTGTGGGATGTAGACATCGCGATTGCACGCATCCGCACTGAGATTGGTCGGAATGGATAGGGGGGGGGGAATTATTATATTGTCTAATGTCTTTCTCCAGGTGAATGATGGAGCCTCAGTTGATTTTTCGAGGTCAGATGTGTTGCCTTGTTGCGTTTAGTTCATATTTGTTCAAGGTTATCATGATGTTATTGTTTTATATTCACTGCTTTCATGGTCTAACATTGATTTTGTGTCTGGATATTATTTAATTATATGTTCTTATTGGTGTTTGGTGTGGTTCACTCTCATCAGGTATCCGAAATATTTTACATAGTATACCTCCTCTTTTCCGAATTTATGCATTTATTATATCTAGTTTAGTAACCATTGCAGCTTTTCTCAGTCACTACATTTCACATTTTACAGTGCAGCTTTTTTTCAGTCACTACATTTCATATGTAACATTGACAATTTTCTCAGTCACTACATTTCATATGTAACATTGCAACTTTTTTCAACCACTACATGTAACATGTCATGATTTTTCTTTGATGCGAGACTTTTAGTTTTGTATTCATGTTAAACTAGTAAAACTGATTGTTGTCTGTTGGTAGAATGGGTTGTGTATTCAAGCAGCAAGACATGGGAACTCTTGACATGATATCCTTTTGAAACTGTCTGGGGGGAGGGGGATGGGGAGACTACCTAAGGGTCTTCTCGATGTACAAAGATGCCGGTTAAAATCACATCAATCAAAGTTGAGGGTTCAAAAACATGACAATGCGACTTTTTTTCACATCAATTTTCCAGAGATCACAAGTAATTAACATTTTAACTATGGAGTTACTTGTTCTACGAGATACTATTTGGAGACATTTGGCTGTTCTATCAACAGCGGGATGACATATACAGGGATACAATGAATGCACTCCTTGGTACTTTTTTCCAGCTTTTAAAAATACATTTACAAAGCTTCCAAGTGCTATAAATGGTCCCATGAACACGCTACGTTTAAGACCTTAATATTGTGGATTTTATAAGCGGGTATGTTAGCATCAACAGCTTCAGGAGACATCCCGTATGTCAAAGATGACATTTTAGCTCAGCCAACAGTTGCAGCTCAATATCGTATTACAATTTAACACATTTTTATACATTTGTATTGGCACGCGCATGTAGACACTATTCAAGCGAGTGTATAGTCACAAAAGCACAGGTGTGTGATTATGTCAGAACAAGGTCAGTTTTTTAAAATATATGTTCATTTACAGAATTAACATTGTTATACTCACAGGAGACAAGTATTGTTCAGTTTGTAGGTATCAAATATGATTGTTAGTTGTACCTATGATTATTATTTTTAAACACTCCAAGGCAGTGGAATATTTTCATTCCAATTAAAATATTCCAGGAGTTATTGCACTATAGTCGTCTCCGGTATCGAAGGCATTTGTACAGAACACGTAAACATGACATGATATGTCCATTTTGATGATTTCTGTGCGTTTCGTTAGTCGGTCGTTGCTATTTATAGCATGCAACGCCAAGTATAACAATAGTGACCAACAAAAATGACGACAATAATAAAAAACGTAACAAATTTAGCTCTAATTCATTCTGTACAAAGGTTTCTAGTAGTGTAGAAGGCCACGTTCTAGCACGATTTGCGATCAACAGGCTATATTAGTCCATTGGAAATGCAAGTAGTCTTTTATGAGCTCGTGGGCCAGTGTATATTAATTTAGAACCAGCAGTTTAGAGCATTGTCCGGTTCTGTGCCGAAGTGGCACAGAGCGCGTCTGTTACGGTCAAGGTACCGAGTTCGATCCCCGCCACGTTCAACTGTGCATCCGGTTAGTTCAGAAAGCATTGACAAACTACTAGGCGTATATATTGCTTAAAATCACCACAGCCAAGAGAGATGTACGAGATATACGTCGGCACGGACTATGCGATATTTATTGGATTGCTCAACTACAGAGCAAAGAATACAAATCTGCATGGCGCAGGACTACCTACACATCACCGCTGATAAAGAACATTATCTACACCCTGAAATTCTCAAAGTGAAAGACAGTCGACTTAAGAGAGGAAAGTCATGGATGGGGCGCGGAGAGGATGTTATACAGAGGGTGTGTAGATTGGAAGATGTGCTACCTGGTGCGGAATGGAGTCGTGTGCCCTTAGATTGTCCGACAGCCTTCAAAGTAATAATAATAACACTCAGTAGAGAATACAGGGAAGTGTGTCCGATAGTGGTGGAGTCGGAGGTACTCGCTCTAATCGATGAAAATTTCAGGGAAGGTGATATTGTATGTACAGATGGGTCGGTTGAGAGACACATCAGAAGTGCCTGGGCCTTCAGGGCTCAAAGGTGGGGAGAAACCATCAGAGAGGAAAGTGGTGCATTCGCTCAGACGACAAGCAGCATTACAATGGAGATTTTGGCAGTAACCAAATCTTTGCAATGGTCGGCTCGCAGACTATCTGCGAGCATGCTTGCATACTCAGTTACTCGATGAGTATGATTGTGAAGGTTCAGGCGGGATACATTCGGGAACCAGTGAAGAATTTATGTATGCGTAAAGTGACGTTCATTTTTGTGCCGGGACATGCAGGAGTCCAGGGTAATGAGAGAGCGAATAGGTTGGTCGCACACGCTGGTACTACGGCTGTTGGTGGAGCTATCGATCGAGCAGACATTTTGAACGTCCTACTGGAAAACGCACGAGCAAATTACTGTATAAGTGACGATGACTCTTGATCCATGACTAGAATAAAGGAATTTCGTTTGAAATGTGGTGTCGCTATAAAGGAGCAGTTTCGTGGGCGAGAAAGAATGATGGTCAATCAACTGCGTACTGGGACCTTCAGTCAACGTGTAATGGCTGCTACACTAAAGGAGAGATCTGAGCACCTATGGACTTGTCCGGGGTACAATGGTGATGATCCAACGACTAACTAACGTTGGCTAACAACCTGATAACTAACGGTGGCCATCACAACCAACAAATGCTGGGTTGATAGCTACGTCCTGAATAGAATATGCTACTAATAGTTTAGAACAAGCCCTCACGTTGGAAACAATGGCTAGATGGTTTGTAAGTTGTGCACTCCTGTTTAACATAAAATTTTTATCTTCAAACAGTGCACTCAATGTTTCATTGCTATCTCTCTAGATTATGACCATATGTTTTTCTGTTCACGTTTTACTATATTTGTTATTGAATTTTCTTTGTGTCAATAAATGATGCATTTCTGTTTTCTTCCATCCAGCGTAAAAGTATTGAATGTTGGCATATAACAAGTGGTTCCTTTTACGACATAGCCTATATTTTCATCAAGATCTCTGCGTTAAGATGAAAACGTTTCCATTTGATTATGATAGATCTTGCCACTACGCAATTAATTGGTGATGCTTGATGTTGTTGCAAACTTGGCACAATTTAAAGATGATGTCAAACTGAAGATGTCAATTTCATGTCACAAGTAAATGATATTATTCTCAAAACAAGTGATTGACCATTCAAAGTACGGATATACAACACACAAAGTTTCTATAGCTCCATGAAGCACTACTAATGACTGAAATTCATGGATCGCAAATCCTGGGATTATTTTGCTCCTTATCAACATGAATAAAAAGATAGAGACGTTGACCATCTCTAGCTGCAGTAATCGAGAGTTAATATCGCTAAAACACCCTCAGAACTGTGCTGCTACTAGGTATTACCTAGGATTCTCTGCCATTATGTTCAGCCTGACAACTGTATGTGTCATCATTGTTTGCTGTAAGTATGCATTTTCTTTTTATCATGTTTAGAAAATTTCATGACGTAGCTACGCAGTTCCGCATCATTATGTTATTCTGTAGATTGATGTTGATTAAGACTAATCATCTCACGTCACTGTTGACAGTTCAATAGACATCTAGGTACATGAACAAGTAACGTATCACATTCAATAGATTTCTAGGTACATGAACAAGTAACGTATCACACTCAATAGACATCTAGGTACATGAACAAGTAACGTATCACATTCAATAGATTTCTAGGTACATGAACAAGTAACGCATCACACTCAATAGATTTCTAGGTACATGAACAAGTAACGCATCACACTCAATAGATTTCTAGGTACATGAACAAGTAACGTATCACACTCAATAGATTTCTAGGTACATGAACAAGTAACGCATCACACTCAATAGATTTCTAGGTACATGAACAAGTAACGTATCACACTCAATAGATTTCTAGGTACATGAACAAGTAACGTATCACACGCAATAGATTTCTAGATACATGAACAGGAAACGCATTACACTCAATAAGACACGTGACAATTCTTGAGAAGGACTTGGTAAATGTTGTACGTGAAATTCCCGGCTATATTTGGCTACAACAAACGTTCTACAAATACGTCACGTGGTCTTTGTGTAAAAGAGCATACATTAAATCTTCTACAAATTAGTAAGGATACAATGTACTGATAAGTCAAGCAAGAAAAATGCTACTTGGTATCATGAAAACACTGCAACATAAGCTGGAAGAAAAATTAAATGACGCACAAGCAGGTTGCAGACCCAGCAGAGGTACCAGAGACCATATTTTCAATATGCGGTACATCATAGAGAAATACAGAGAGTTTAATGCTGACATATACACATGCTTTATTGATTACACCAAAGAATTCGATTGTGTACAATATCAAAAACTTTGGAATATCATGAAGGACATGGGTTTCCCAATACACCTAATCCGAATCATAAAAATATTATACCAAGACCAGCAAGCAGTCGTGAGAGTAAATAAATATCTGATTGATTCAGCGTGGAAAAAGAAGTCAGCCAAGGATATATCATATCACCATGTCTCTTCAAAATTTACGCAGAGAAAATAATGAGGAATGTAAGAAATTACCAACAGTGAAATAACTTCGACCCACTCAACATCGGAGGTGATGAGATACCAGAACTAAGATATGCTGATGATTACAACATTATTGGCACACAGTCCACCACCTTATCTTGGATGATATTAAGAGACAACAGATCAAATGCTGTGCACACAACAGCAAACTACCAGCAGACAGCATACCACAGCAAGTTATGTTACACAGATACAGTGAAGACAGACCTAGAGGCCGACCACGAAAACGATTGACTACCGAAATAAAAGAGGCGACAAATTTCACAATATACTGAGCCCACACGAGGGCCATCTCCAGAAAACTCTTCTACCCCTGACGCTGAAAGGCAACAAATGATTTAGAGGTTAGATAGATAGATAGATTGAATGTTGTGTATTTCCATTATCCAGTGCACAGAGTCAACAGATTACTGTTACCCGCAGAGTTAACGTGTATGCCAAAACAACCGCGTTGTACTACGAGCCACTATTCCCCAATATGCAACTGACATGATCAGTTGTGTTTTTATTTCACAAATGTAAAATGATTCCCCAAATGTAAAATGATTCCCCAATGTCAATGACGTGACACACTTAATACCCACAATTCGTATGATGTATTGTTACCAGAAATGTAAATGATTGAGCAGCCACTTTATAGGCACCATGTACAAATTCAGAAACTGTATTATCAATATACGCCCACATAGTGTACATGAATTTAATAGAAATATATTAAAAATTTAGTGGACTGAACTTAGCGTTGGGACATGCCATTATGTCACTTCCTATATCTATTAAGGAAAACATTTGCCTGTCTAGACAAAGAAACACTTGGAAACACTTTCCTCCTGAACAACCCTCAGGACAGACACAACACATTTCATCACAATAATACTCCAAAGTACATGAGTAAATATGAATAAACAACCGTTTTTGATGTTTAAAATGTTGATAGCATATCCCATTCAGCACGATGCAATCGATATAAGTACATCTATATAAGCTTCTGCGCAACTGTATTTATTACTAATGTCAATACAATTATAAATTTGAAAGGATATTTGAAATCTCTATGGTTAAGTTTTATATAGTCTGTTCACATTACATCTGTATCACGTTGCAAGTCAATGGTCTGGCTATCACGTTACACTTCAGTGTTCTGTCACGTTACAAGTCAATGATATGCCTATCACGTTATAAGACTATGGTCTGTCTATCTGCTGTAAAACCGTAACCGATAATAAGTGAGACAGCAGTAAAACGTTTTTACAGTTGTTACATACTTGGCAACCTACTGAATTATTCATATTGTCTAGAAAATCGCTTCTCCCAAAAAATGTTGTATTGTTCGCTATTTTATGAATATCATTTACTACCAGCATCATACGTAGAACACAAGATAGTTAAGTTTTGCAGTTCACAAACAGACTATTTAAGTAAAGGATACGAAAAACATATATATTAAAGTATAGAAGACAGAGTAAATAATTGTTTTCATTATAATGTAAATAAATACAGGACAAACATATAACAAAAATACTATTAATATCACAAATAGACTAGAATGCAGGCATTATAATACCATATTATATAAATAGCCTCTAACACTATATTCTATATAGGCATCTAACACCAGAATAATCCAATGTAAGAATGACATATCCTTCGCGTAATCTCATTGTAACACATGGGGGATAACAACGGAATAAAACAATCAGGACTGAAGACATATATAATGATAAAACATCAGGAATGATAACATAAAAAGGTATCACTCCTGCTATCCAATTCTAAATAAAAGAAAGATTTGTATTAATATGGCTTAAGGGTACCACACTGCAATATATAACGATTTTCAAGAGTCAATCTAGTTCTATCGCCCTTGGTTCAAGATTTTATTGCAGTCGCCTGAATGTCGAGAGCTCCAATATTACAAGCACCACTGGAATGTGTAGAAGATGGAATAAAATTTCTACCGCTAATAGCATGACGATGTTGACAGTTACTTAATTTCTTGCCAGTTTCACATACATATTTCATGCAGCAAAAGAAAGCCGTACCTGAACCAGAACTTTACAGCATCAGTCATAAAATCAGCAACATTTTTACCATCACTGGTGCTGAGAAACGCTGAAAGATCAAGGACATAAAGATCTCTGTAAGTTGAAGATGACATGCTCAACAGTAAACACAAGTTTTCTTTTATGTTAGGATTCTCGGTTGTCATTTTGAAATTTAATATGAAGCGGAAACTGGCTTGTGTGGTGGTAAATAAATATTTTATAATTTCAATTATTGTACTTACTGTTTGTTTTGTTTGTTTTTCGTTCGCTCCATTGTAACCATCACGGATATCCGTGCGATTTCCGCCGGGAGCGTGATTACGCTGTGCCACCGTTATGCGCCTTGTAGGCCCAGCACATCCGATTTCGGCATGCCTTGACAATTCGGGTGGGCTACCCTTAGCCTGTGACAGCTTCTATATCTGTCTCCAGGCACACGTAGTGGTGACTCTTCGCCCAGACGATTTTTGCTCTCGTCTGACTCGCACAAGGTGTTCCACTGTCTATGAACCTGCCTCGTGTAATTGGACGTGATGTGCCTGTGCCCATTGGGTACTGAACCGTTTCTCATCCGTGAGCCTGGTTCCTTAAGGGGAAGAACTCAACAGAGGAGCTGGACCCTGGCTCTTTCGCCCTCTTAGCCGAGGTGTCATTCACCGACATTGTGTACCCCTTGTCCAAGTTCGAGTCTCACACCACGCGCTTGAGAGCAAGGCGTTCTCGAGCTGCGCGTCCTTGTCCCAATAGCGCCTGAGCCCATCAGGTACTGAACCCTTTCTCTCTTCAAGTGTATTTCTGGTGTAGGAAAACCTGACAGTAGAGTTGGGCTAGGGCTAAATCGTTGTCCCTTTTGTGCCTGAGCGCATCGGGTACGGAACCCTTTCTCTCTGCAAGTGTACATCCGTTATAGGAAACCTTGACAGTAGAGTTGGGCCAGGACTACCATCGTTGTCCCTTTCTTGCCTAAGCCCATCGGGTACATAACCCTTTCTCTTTGCGAGCATATTTCCGGTTTAGGAAGGCTCGACATAAGAGTTGGGTTAGGCCTTCTTGCTTTACCAAACGCCAATGGTCTGGGTCTCTGCCTGTTAGGAACACAGGTAACTAGAAGCTCGTCTCGAGCTGACGGAGCTTGTAGTTCCCCTATCCTAGGGACTTTTCACTTTCTATTTGCAGTTCGCGCTGCCCTCTAGCACTGTTCTGTTCTTTCATTGTTTCATTGTACTCGGTATGAAATCTATTTGTCTCTCGCCATGCATCTACCTTTACGTGCATTTTACATTGGCCGCCCCTCCAATGTTCGGACTGGACTGACTTGCTTCACTGTATGTCGACAGTGTCGCTATATGTGGTGATGCTGGTGGTGTCGGAGATATTGTCTGTCTCTTGTGCAGTCAAATCTCTTTCCATCTGCTACCTCCACATTCTCGGACACGATCCCCAAATGATTTGGCCAGAATCAGCTCGAGCTGCTGTATTTCTGTTTCCAGGGTGCACCGCGTGGAGGTACATTTGGGATCTTGGTTATCTACTAACCCTGGGTCCGCCTAGAGCAATGCTTTCCCTTTGCACCCCATTGTACTTACTGACGGAAATAATTAAATATATGGTTTTTCTGGTAGTTACAGTTTGAGGCCAGACAAACAGTTCCTGCTTCTTAACCATTGAACCTTATTCCAGTTAACGTACCATCTCATTGCTGTTCAATATTATATGATGCGGAATAAGTTCAAAGTGTTCAATCAATTGTATTTACTTGTAAAGTACATTTACAATAACCACCATCTAAAGATGATTTCGATGACATTGGCAGCATCATTACTGCCCAATATCCGCATGGAAGAATTATTGTACTCATCAAAGATTGCCAGGGAAAGTGGGACTTTCTGTCTATCTAATCTCTAATATATGAAGGTGCTAATTTTGCAATATTTTGATGTTTATTGACATACAGTAGCTTTACATAGGGAAAGAAGCAGTTCCTTCACGTTGATTATCTTCACCTGCATTAGTTTTTGTTAGTTACGCAAGGGGGTACTTGAATGTATGACCTGTATCTGTTTGTGGTCGATCCAGTGAATCTAGATGCATTTTAATAA
This sequence comes from Meghimatium bilineatum, assembly GCA_034231615.1. Taxonomy (NCBI): domain Eukaryota; kingdom Metazoa; phylum Mollusca; class Gastropoda; order Stylommatophora; family Philomycidae; genus Meghimatium; species Meghimatium bilineatum. The sequence continues at coordinate 45,094,065 of CM067311.1, forward strand.
ATTCAGAGAATCATAAAGTATAAATATTTTTTACTAATCAGGATTTTCAATATATGTACTGAGATGTACTGTATATCCCAAGTGAAGAGTTACTAAGCAATATAGAACCGAACAGTCAGTTATCAAATACTGAAGGACATACTGAATATAAAATTGGAGCACATATGGACTTAGCCTGAATGCGGTGATGATGATCTGATGACTAACTATAAATATACTAGTTCTGCTTGATTAAAAAAGCTCCCCCAATATTCCTTTTGTCCATATAAGGACACGTAGACCAGAACCCAGGTCAAATCACCAGTCCCTAACAGGACAACCCAGGCCATTGGGCCACAATATACGCCCCGATATAACTAAAGGAAAACCATTCCACAGTTGAAAGGGGCGTGTCTGACTCTAGAAAGACAAATCCACCAGCTAACAAACAAACAAATTAAAAAAGCTAAATGTAAACTTTGCATTATTGTTAGAAGTAACATCAGCTACTGTTGAATAAGATCTCAGTGTATATATTGGAGCAGATTTAAACATAGATTCACGAATGTCATTCTTTTCATATGTGCAAGCTCTATAACTTCCAGATAGCTTTCAACAACAAAAGAAATACGAAAAGAATGAATGTATTGTTGTAGCCATTAACAATTCTTTAGTTTATCCCCCAGAGTAGGTTATTGATGATTTAACGTTTATGCCATTCATATGAACAGCTACAAGCATTTCTTCTTCTTCTTCTTCGTTCGTTCTCAAACTCCTGCAGATTATCAGGATGTAATCCGGAGAACGGAATACGTTGTGTCATGGTTTACAACATCGCTGCGATATCTGCGCATTTCAGCCTGGAACATCCGACTTCAGCACGGCTTTGGGTCACTGACCCTATATGGATGGGACAGCCAACTCCATCCCATAACCTCCTTAGTCGCCTTTTACGACATGCATGGAAGGTAAACAGTGCTGCTATTCTTTGCTCCCCTTTCGGTTCCCGGCAACACAAGGGCGCAAGTATTTCTAATTTAGTGATAGTTATGTTTCTTAAACACCATCTACTGATATATGCGCCATTATTAATAAACACCGATGACGTTGAAGTTTAATTTAGTAGCACGCTCAGGTGGGGTAGATACAACAGGTGATTTTTAAAATACATCTGTAGAGCGATGGAGATTTAATTTTTCTTTCTTTTCATTGTATACCCCTTTGTGCCTTTCAGTGTCAGGGGTAGAAGAGTACTCTGGAGATGGTTTGTTTTGTGTGCTTCATGTATGTTTGTTTTCGTTAATTATTTTATTTCTGTAATCCATTGTTGGGAAGGTTTATCTCTGTCTTTGTATCCATCGTGTCTGTAAAGTAATGCATTTCGTTTCTGATTATGTCTCTTATTGTTACTCCGAGGATTCTACGTAGACAAGTCATTTCTGATGTAACAAATTTTCATTTAGATTCTGTTAGTGTTCACGTTTTACATTGGTAGTGAAAGAACCAGGGTCCAACTCCTCTGTTGAGTTCTTCCCCTAAGGAACCAGGCTCACGGATGAGAAACGGTTCAGTACCCAATGGGCACAGGCACAGCACGTCCAATTACACGAGGCAAGTTCATAGACAGTGGAACACCTCGTTCGAGTCAGACGAGAGCAAAGAAAAAAAAACCTGGGCGAAGAGTCTTCACTACGCGTGTCTGGAGACAGATATAGAGGCTGTCACAGGCTAAGGGTAGCCCACCCGAATTGTCAAGGCATGCCGAAATCGGATGTGCTAGGCCTACAAGGCGCATAACGGTGGCACAACGTAATCACGCTCCCGGCAGAAATCGCACGGATATCCGTGATGGTTACAATGGAGCGAACGAAAAACAAACAAACAAACAAACATTGGTAGTATCGTGATGGTAAGATGACCGTTTTATATAGTGCAGTTTTGGTGTTCATGCTTATATATTTGTTATTGAAAATAGGAGACAGTTGCCTCAAGATCTGGTATGCTATGTTGCATCTATGTTGAATTTCTTTGGTGCTGTTCCCATTCGATGATAATGATGCTTCCAAGATAAGTGAATTCTTTAACTTGTTCAAGTTGTTGATCATCGATTAGAATAGTGGTGTTTCTTTCTGTTTTTGCAATTGACATTACCTCATTTTTGTATGTGTTTATCTTCATGTTAAAGTTCCTACATGACGTGTGGAGTCTTTTTATATATTTTTATATTTGTTCTTTCGTTGTTTCTATTATTGCTGCATCTTCTGCAAAAATAAGTTCACTCAGGAGGTTGTTTAGTTTGTCTTCTTTATTAGTGTTTGCAATTTTACATACGCAATTGATATATGTGATGAATAACAAGGGAGATAAAACACATCCTTGTCGCACTCAAGCGTGTATGTGGAATTTATCTGAAAGCCCAACACTGGTTCTAACTGCACATTAACTACCCGTGTAACTACTTCTACACAAGTTGATTAGATGTTGTGGAAACCCATATTTTGAAAGTATTTTCCAGAGTTGTTGTCTGTCCACTCTGCCAAAGTTTTTTTCTCGGTCGACAAACGCGATATATAATTCTTTGTTGATTTCAATTTTTTGTGTGCTAGTTGTCTGAGTGTAAGAATTGTTACCAGTGTTTGAGTTTTGCTAAGCTGTGGTTCTATGAATGCTCGTAATCTTCTTTTTAGAATTCTCTTGAAAACTTTTCCATTGTGGCTTAGAAGTGAAATAACTCTGTATTTTGTACAATTTCTTTTGCTGCATTTTTCCTTCCAGAAAGGTATTATTACAGCGTTTTCCCAGTTGGTGTTTCTTTTGTGTTCTATATATTAAACAGCCTATGCAACCATTTTATCCCTATATCTGTCTCTGCTGTGAGTAATTTGACTTGCATGTTATAGGGTCCTGGGGCTTCGGTTGATGGAGCTGATTGTATGGCATTATCTATTTCTGCTAGCAATATGTTTGGTTTTAACTCTTCTGTTATATTGGTTAGTGTGTTGTTGTTCCCTCCATTTTTTTTAGATTTAGCAATTCTTTACAATACTTCTGCCACTTCCTTCTCCATGATTCGTCTCTGGTCATTGATTGTTGTTCCATTTTCATCATTTAATATTTAGGTTTGTTAATATTTATCTTTTGTTTCTCATATTCTTAATTTTCGTGTTGAATTTCGGTGGCGCTTGTTTGTAATCTGTACTAAATGATTCGTCATATTCTTGTCGAGCTTTAGTTTTAGCATCTTTAATCATTTTCTTTGTTATTAATTTTTCTGACCTGTATTCGATATAATATAATCTTGAGCTTTCCTTGCAGTCCATTTCTTGAATTTTTGTTTCTTATCTATTATGACGCCTTTACTTTCTCGTTCCATCATGGTGTTACTTTGTGTTTTCAACCTTTATGTTTCATGTATCCACAAGTTTTTCCCGCTATTTGAATTATGATGTTTTGGAATATTTCTCATTCTTCTTAAATTGAATTGGTAATTATTGGTAGTTTTTCAAATTATTCTAAAGATCTATATTCATATTGTTCTCGTATATTAGTAGCCAGGAGGTTTTTTAGTTTAACTTGCATGTTGGTTCTAGCTAGCTTATTGTGTCCCTTGATGTTCTTCCTTCTTTTTATTTTAACAGATGATATGACTGCTATGTGATCGATGACTGTGCACATATTTGGTATTGATCTGGCATCATTCATAATTGAATATTATTTCTTTTTGCTAGTATGAAGTCTATTTGACTTTTTCAGTTAAGGTATTTACACTTGTAATATGTGTTGGTCTGAGATTCTCTGTGTTTGAAGAAGGTGCTTGTAACGAATATATACTATTGGTTGCATGTTTCTAACAGTGTATATCCATTTTCGTTTTTCTTGTTCGTTCTATCACCAAATGGTCTTAGATATTCTTCTATTCCGTATCTGTCCTTTCTCTAAGTGGGCGTTGAAGTCTCCCATGACATAGAAATTTTCGTCTATTTTCTTCGCACTCAACTTCACTCTTTGGAGCTTTACATGGTGTGTACACGTGAATATAGGTTGTACTTACACCGTTTACTGTCACAACAACTGTTATTATCCTTTATGATACGTACTTGATATCCGTTATTGCTTTCGAGGTCACTGGAACTATTATAAATCCAACTACATGTTTAGTTCGTGTATTTGGATCAACTCAGGCAAAGTGTAGTGTGTAATTTATATCTGGTTGTTTACATCCAATACCTTAAATTCTGATGTCTGCCAAGCATAAAATGGATATATTTAGTTTCGTCATTTTTTTCTATAAGATCTTCTACTTTGTTTCTTAATTAATCCACAGATATTTAATGTTCCAAATTCGGTGGTTTTGTTTACGTTTGAATGTAGTCTTCTGAGACCTTGCCATGTTTTCTACTAGCGCTTTAGTTAATAGATTTTATAAACGGCATAGAAGCACAAAAACGTATGCTTTTGTTATAACGCCTTCAGTTTTGTGTGCATACATTAACAAATGCGGTTGTTGTTATTCTTGTCTTACTTCCGCATGTGTCCCATTATAAGACAATTACTGTTCAGCTGCTCTGTGTAAATTGCTTCCGGCTTTCTCGGTTGAGTCGTTGAAGCTATTCTTGTATTTAGTTTAAAGATACAGTCATTGTTATATGTGTGCACGTTTTCAGAGTTTGTTATCTATAATTCAGTTAATATTTGAACTTCAACATTTTCATTATGAACGAATACTTGCAGAGTCAAATCAGGCCTCGCTTGTACACCCACAAATATGGATGTGCAGTCATATTAGGTCCCACTTCTACACCCACAAATATGGATGGTGCCGTCACATCAGGCTTCACCTTTACAGTGACAGCTAATCACAACACTTAGTACGCAACAGTGCTTCCGTGTTCGTCTAACTTAAGTAGAAATCAAACACAATTTCTCAAGAATGCTACAACGAACCAAACACAATTTCTCAAGAATGCTACAACAAACCAAACATAATTTCTCAAGAATGCTACAACAAACCAAGCATAATTTCTCAAGAACACTTCAACAAAACAAACATAATCTGCTAACGATGTAACACACGTGATTATTCATGTTCGCAACTATTATTTCTAACAGAACAGCCAAAATCCACAATTACAGCCATGTCTTCTGTATGCACTGAATTATGGTTTTGTTTCTTACCCTTTTGAAAGGATACTGTCTACATGTTTCCTAAAACGCAAACGTCGGTCGAACGTATTTCATGGTATTCTAAGTATTTCATGGTCTGCTCCCTGGTGATTCTCGCATTTATGCAAATGGAAAAATGGCAGTATGCCTCTGATTAAAAATCATTCATACATAACAAGGGTGATGTTTGCCTTGGATATGTTGTCATTCAAACAGCAAGACGATCTTCCCATTGTAGATATTAGTATCATCTCCACGATATCTTAACAATTCTTACAAACGTGACCGGTATGTAATAGCTTACAGCGAAACATATGTCAACATTTACTCAAATATGCCGCAAAAATAGCGTACAGTTGCTATCTGCTACTTGTCTTTAGTAATTAGAATGTAGGTATTCAATGTAGGGCATTTATGTATGACCAGATTAAGGTATGCAAGTATGTCACAAATCAGAACTTTTCGAGATACGTTTTGAACAATATAGTTTAGTATAAACACATACGAGAATATGACTGCACAATACATGTTGGTAACAAATGTTGACTAGTTATTGCACCTTCAGCCAGGTATCAACTTCAGCCAGGTATCAACTTCAGCCAGGTATCAACTTCAGCCAGGTATCAACTTCAGCCAGGTATAAATTTCAGCCAGGTAGTCAATTTTATGATTATTTTTCTACTGCATTCGTTATCGAAACCTCTCGAGTTTACAAAATATAGTCTAGATATCAGAATGTATTGTGTCATGGTTTATAACTTTCTAGGGATATCTGCCACTTGCCTGCATGAGGCATCTCTTTCAGACTTATCATTGGTCTATCAGTATACTTCTATTAGATGCTATGACTGTATTGTGATGTTTCTCCTCCAGTAGATGAGTAAATAATATGACTGTATTGTGATGTTTCTCTTTCATTAGATGCTATGACTGTATTGTGATGTTTCTCTTCCAATAGATGAGTAAATAATATGACTGTATTGTGATGTTTCTCTTTCATTAGATGCTATGACTGTATTGTGATGTTTCTCTTTCATTAGATGCTATGACTGTATTGTGATGTTTCTCCTCCAGTAGATGAGTAAATAATATGACTGTATTGTGATGTTTCTCAAAGTAGATGACATGACTGTGAGGTTTCTCTTTCATTAGATGCTATGACTGTATTGTGATGTTTCTCTTCCAGTAAATGATATGACTGTTTCTCTTCTAGTAGATGATATCAATAAATATGAATCCACAAACCCCCTAATTAAACCATTCATCGCTTCTGAGACTAAACATTAATCCACATCCCCGCCACAGCCATACTTGAGACAAGAAACCTTATACGAGCTCTGGTATCTCCTCGGTTAATCATCTGAGTGGGATCTGTGCTTTGTCAGAAGGGCTATGTGCTATCAAGAGCTAGGTACTTACAGCTTAATGGATTTCCTCGTCACCTGATAATTTCTTTCTGACACACCCGACTTCAGCATAATTTCTAGGTCACATTGATCATCTATGGAATGAGACAGGCAGCTCCCATCACAAGCTTCCTTAGTCATCTCTGCGATATACATGGCAGGTCACAATCCTCAAGCTTTGTTAGTAATATCTACGATATACATGGCAGGTCACAATCTTGTTATCCGTTGCTCCTCGTTCGGGCCCTCAAATATACTATTTGAACAGGCATAGAGGATTGACATTACTTGTCTCCGTTACCCCATATTTAATTCGCCCCTCTCAACGAATGAAACTCCTCTGTTCCCAGTACCAGTCATATAACATAACTCAAGAGCTTCAAGTACTGATCCTCAGGGATTTTAGAAACTCATTGTGTAACTAAGATGTTGCTAACAGCATCAACATTGAATAGTTGTATTCCGAAAGTGATTATACGTGACCATCGGTATAAATAAGACCTTCTGGTTCGTCCGGAATCTTCCTCAATAAGTGAAACTATTTAACTTTTCCCATGATTTTAATTGGCTGTCATCACAAAACGACTAATGAAAAACATGAGAAAGTCGATTGTTTCACTTAAGAAGGACGATTTTCAATGAACTTGCAGATCTTATAATTGTTGTAACGGTTCATGACTACAGAGTTTGTCCATGTCTTTCGTCAATTTCGTCTTTGCATGGTCTATTTACAAAACCAGTTAAAGCATTTCGCTAAATAGATGATGCAAATCTTACGTACAGGAAAGGTAAACAAGTCTCTTGAAAAACTAATCATATTTTCCCTATCTCACACAGACCTTTTTATGCACTTTATTTCAACAGAAACCATTTATAATTATAAAAAAAGAGATACACCACTTCAACTGCAAGATATATATTACAACATTTTGTAAAATATCTTAACTAGAAACTAATCGAGTTTACAAAGTGACAGTTTGAAACACAATTATTAGTTGTATGATTGCTAGGTAACTTTTGAATGTGCTCAAGGAGCTACCCATAAATTATTTACCTGTAAATTACGTCAACATTATTTATCCATTTTTTACCCCCTCCCTCACTCCGCCACTTAAAAAAAAACACACTCTGAAGACAGTAGACGGGATTTAAACCTGGTTTATTTAGCTGATGCATATTCGTCTTGCAATTTGAGCAAATACGTTTTCTGAATTCGACCACATCGCAATTCTAAAAAAAAGATGAGATTTTAGTCCAGACTTCAGACGTGTATCTAACGAGTTTATGCGTTAGTTTCAGACACGCATGCAGCACACGCACATTCCACGTTCCCATAAAACAGTTGGCTCTAGAACACAGGTTCCAACAGTGGGTGGTAACACACAAACACACAAACACAAACACACACACACACACACACAAACACACACCTCCCTCATTGGGCGTTGTAGACTTCTATGGCGGCGAAAGTGGGTTCAGAATCACCTGGGTGGCTTTCAGGCTGTCTAGAGGTTGATGGCTCCTTATAGAAGAAATTAATTATATATATTTAACAGTTAATTATTTGTTCTAGTTTACGATTGGATAATTATCCATTGATTAATGATTCAGAAAATGATTATAATCATTTAACATTTACAATACGCATTTTAATTCATTTTATGCCCGTCTTTCACAACCAATTTGTTTTTATCAATTTTCTATTTTAGTTATTGAATCATTTGAAAATTTATCATGTCTAAGAGACATATATGTCAATTTTCTACGTCAATTAGAAAATAGATGATATAAATATGTGTACAATAGGTTATTTTTACAATAGCAAATATATTCTATATATTTAAAACCAATATCTGTATAAAATATATATATAAATACATTTCTAATTGATTTGTACGATAATAAACACAATTTTATTTAATTTAGTATTACTAGTAAAAATAATAATGGCCAGAAAATAGTGAAATCGTAAATTTTAGTTAGCTTAGTTAGTGTACGATGGGATGGAAAGAGTGTTGTTTGGAGGGAGCAATATAAGGCAGTAGAGGCAGAGGTCGACCACCACGTCGTTGGACAAGAGATATTCATGAAGTGACGTCCCATGCACACCTCAGAGTGAGTTCTGACATAGACCAACCACTATCACAGCGAGTTTCTTCATGTGAAGAGAAGCAGGTTCAAGAGAGGCAAATCGTGGATGGGTCAGGCCGAGGATATCATTAAACATATCTGCGCCACAGAAGACATAACTGCTGCCGAGGAATGGATACCTATTCCTAGTCTTTCAAGAGGCAGCCAAGACCGTCATTACACACAATAGTTAGTGCAGGGAACACAGCTTCGTGAGCGTGGATATTGAGGTCAAGGCACTAATCCGCGATAATACCGTTGACACAGATGTGATTTACACGGACATCCGTCACCACAGATGCGCATGGGACTTTACTGCCAAATCAAAAGGAATAACAGTACACGGAGGTATTGGTGCCTTTACCGCAAGAACATGCAATCTAACAATGGAAGTATTCGCCGTAACGCAGACACTTTACTTGATGGAATCGCATGCCTATTTCCCTGCGTGCATATTAAGTGACTCATTAAATATGATTCATAAAGTAAAAACAGGTGATGCACGTAGGGTATGGGTAGAGTCGTTAGAGAGAGCTAAAATGCGAGCATCACTACAAAAACTCACACTTATCTATGTCCCCGGACACATGGGCGTAGAGGGAAACGAGCGGGCCAACCAATTAGTTATCCTTGCCACCACAACAGATGGTCAGTCTATGGACTGACAGACATATTCACCGCTTTTCGTGAGTCCTCACGATCACATGATTTTGAGATGAATTAGCATGAATCAAATCGAGAATGCGCGAATTGGGAGTGAGGATGGGTGTAGCCCGTAGAGAACCCCTGAAAAAGATTACAAAAAGAGCAGTGAACCAACATAGAACCAGAACCATCAGCCGTTATACTCTGACAGATTTACTGAAGCGGAGATCTGACCACCAATGGACGTGTCCGGTGTGCGAAGTGGATAATCAACAGACATAATATTCAGGAATGCATGCGCATGTCGCTACAGGAAGCGGGAAAACTTGCCAGAGACCACGGCGATTTCAGGAGATTCATAAGGAAGAGACTACGTTGTGGAAAGAACACGTCACATGACACACACACAAACGCGGTCGCACACACGCGCACACTCACACACACACACTCACACACACTAGTTAGTACCAGCTTATATTGTTAACTAGAGTAACACGACACAGCAAATATTATTCGAGACTTATCGTAATGTGTGTGTGTGGTTATGTTTTGTTGGTTTTGTGTTTATATCTTGTGTGTATAACTATGTTAAAGATGAACGACATATTGGTCAGAACTTGTTGAATAATTGAAAGACATAAACAATAATGTATTATTTGTTGCAAAAATATCAAACGAATAACTCTGAGAACACGGAAAACTGTTATATTAGTGTGGGGTGGGTAGGGGCGTTACATCATTTATATCTTGCAAAGTGGATGGTGTTCCGATAAACTTTGGTAACCTATGCTCTAGAACATTTAAGAATATTATCAATTTGTGGCGATACTCAAGTGTAGCATATCCATTATTAGATATGGTGGTGCCCATCTCCTCTCCGAATCTTGACTTATCGGCAAGTAGAAAAGCAAAGCAGTTTTTCTTTACCATTTTGACCAGAAATCAAAATTAGCAATATATGGAAAAATTTGTGTTTTTTTTTTACATCTCGACTGCAATATCAACATCTTTCAGCTCAACATGTATGACTTCAGCATACATTTTTGTTTTTGCAGGTATCGCTATTGACATAACCACAGAAGTTCACACTTTGCCCATATTTAAATTGTAACTCTTATTGCTAGGTATGCGGTTTTTTTTACAGTGGCCATGTTAGTTATTTCACTGATTTCGTATATAAATCTAATGGATGTAGCGGTTCAGATAATCCTACTACCACTTCCTTTTAATTAAGGTAATCCTACCACTTCCTCCTAGTTAAGATAATCCTACTACCACTCCTCCTAGTTTAGACATTTCTCTTACCACTTCCTCCTAGTTAAGATAATCCTACTACCACTTCCTCCTAGTTAGGATAATCCTACTACCATTTCTTCCTAGTTAAAATAATCCTACTACCACTTCCTTCTAGTTAAGATAATCCTCCTACAACTTTCTCCTAGTTAAGATAATCCCACAACAAGTTTCTCCTAATTAAGATAATCCTACTACCACTGTCTCCTAGTTAAGATAATCCTACTACCACTTTCTCCTAGTTAAGATAATCCTACTACCAATTTCTCCTAGTTAAGATAATCCTACTACCACTTTCTCCTAGTTAAGATAATTCTACTACCACTTTCTCCTAGTTAAGATAATTCTACTACCACTTTCTCCTAGTTAAGATAATCCTACTACCACTTTCTCCTAGTTAAGATAATTCTACTACCACTTTCTCCTAGTTAAGATAATCCTACTACCACTTTCTCCTAGTTTAGATAATCCTACTACCACTTTCTCCTAGTTAAGATAATCCTACTACCACTTTCTCATAGTTAAGATAATCCTACTTCTACTTTATCCTAGTTTAGATAATCCTACTACCACTTTCTCCTAGTTAAGATAATCCTACTACCACTTTCTCCTAGTTACTATAATCCTACTACCACTTTCTCCTAGTTAAGATAATCCTACTACCACTTTCTCATAGTTAAGATAATCCTACTTCTACTTTATCCTAGTTTAGATAATCCTACTACCACTTTCTCCTAGTTAAGATAATCCTACTACCACTTTCTCCTAGTTACTATAATCCTACTACCACTTTCTTCAAGTTAAGATAATTCTACTACCACTTTCTCATAGTTAAGATAATCCTACTACCACTTTCTCCTAGTTAAGATAATCCTACTACCACTTTCTCCTAGTTAAGATAATCCTACTACCACTTTCTCATTGTTAAGATAATCCTACTTCTACTTTATCCTAGTTTAGATAATCCTACTACCACTTTCTCCTAGTTAAGATAATCCTACTACCACTTTCTCCTAGTTACTATAATCCTACTACCACTTTCTTCAAGTTAAGATAATTCTACTACCACGTTCTCCTAGTTACTATAATCCTACTACCACTTTCTTCAAGTTAAGATAATCGTACTACCACTTTCTCCTAGTTAAGATAATCCTACTACCACTTTCTCCTAGTTAAGATAATCCTACTACCACTTTCTCCTAGTTAAGATAATCCTACTACCACTTTCTCCTAGTTAAGATAATCCTCCTACCACTTTATCCTAGTTAAGATAATCCTACTACCACTTTCTCCTCGTTAAGATAATCCTACTACATCTTATTATAAGGCTGGTTTTTGGCAACATATAGTATTCAGCATGCAGCGATCGACACATCTAACTCAACATGAAAGGATCAACATATCATTTAGTATTTTTTGCTGTAGCGGTTTTCGAGGCAATATAGATACGTTTATTTGGTTGTCATTACTTTCTGAAAGGTCTGGATGCGCAGTATTTTGTGTCGAGGTTCGAGCCTAGTACAGTGAAAGTCTGAGATGGGTCATGTACTATTTCGTCCTAGAATCATACGAAATATAGAGATACAATTTCCTGTGTCGGGTAACAACCAGAAACTGGAAATGGTGGCCGGGGTAACACAGGGCAAATATCAAAATGAACAGAAATAGGTATTCTTGTTAAATCAAGAAGTCAGTGTGACATCCGTTTCTTTCACAAAACCTGTTACACTTAGGAGCGAGTTTCAATTCATGTTGCACCGCAAGCAATTGTCCATCATGACCGTATATTAATCAATGACAACCTACTGAACGTAAAATATTGTCTAGAACAGCACTACAGCCAGAATATGTTGAGACGTTCACTATGCCATTAATATTACTAAAGATTGTATATTCTGAACATGATTGGAGAAACATATGTCCCGGAATAGACAAATCTATCACACATGCAATTCCAAGGCCCAAAAGGAAAGTAAAGTATAGAGACGCCGTTACTCGCCATGCACGTCATAAGAGGCGACTGATGTGGTTTTGCGGGTAGGGTGAAGTTGCCTGTACTATCCTATAGAGGGCCGTGGCCTAGAGCCATACTGAAGTCTGATGTGTATGCCGAAACGCACATATATCGCAACTAAGCTGTAAACCATTACATAACGTTATTACTTTATCCGGACTACTTCCTACTAATCTGCAGGAGTTTAAGAATGAACGCAGAAGAAACATTAGATCTTTGAATGCATCTGGTACATATGCATACACTTATAAAACGTTCATTCATGCAAAAACTATCCAGTAAGAAACCATGCCTTTCATGAAACAAATACAGAATCAATAAAGATACAATCGAGTCAAAGTAAAAGCGAAATAAAGAAACTATAAGTATATGCAAGCACTTTAATTATTCAATAATCTAATCTGTCGTACACCCCCGCTGATGCTAGTTATGAAAAACATGTAGCAAATACATATATTATACACAGACCCTTCAAATATCATCTACACTCAAGAAATGGAAAGGTTAAACTGTTTTTATCTTATCTAGACTAGACATTCAAGATAAAAAGTAAGGGAAGCCGAAATTTATGCTTTTTTTTAAGGTAGAGTATGTCATAGCGAGTTCTATAAGACTATGTTGACGAGGAATTATTTTGATGTTGTTTTCATTAGACATTCTTGCACTCTCAGATGAAGTCTTCTCCTGTGTTCATTCTCAAACGTCCGCATGCTAGCCGGATGTAATTCAGATAATGGAATGCGTTGTGTTATCGCTTACAGCTTGGCAGTGATATCTGCGATGTTCATCCTGATACATCCTTCAGCTGAAGATGAAGTTTGACAACTTTCTAATCTCCAACATCTTCATAGTCGCCTCTCACAAGTCACAGTGTTGCTATTATTTTCACCCCTGCTTCTCTCCCTCGGACCCCTTCGACGTATATACGCGAAGATTACATTCATTTGTTAGTGTCTATCCTTTCTCTCTTAGAAAATATATGTTTGCTAATATCTTTCCTTGGCTTTTTCTGATTTCTCAAATTACCAATTGTCTAGAAATTCACTGTTCACTCATTTACATTGTGGTTAAACATTACATCATATGAACTGTGAATATTTAGTGCGGATCTGTGTGACTTGCTACTCATAAACACCATATATATATCTTACTATTTGTATATATTATTTAAACCAAATCAAGTGAACACACTTAATACATACACATCATTGATGCTCATCACCAGCATAGTAAAACACCCATCGATGTTCAGTGAGCAGAGACTATGACGTCGACTGAAATCAAAGCAGTGTCTAGTAAGGCAACCACCTTCTATGCAAGACCGCTAGCGACTGAAAGAGAGAATCTAATAAGGTTACCACCTTCTACGCAAGACGTTGGCGACTGTAATAGAAGCAGAGTATAGTAAGGCAGCCATCTTCTATGCATGACGTAAGAGACGAATAAAGAGTTACGGAATCTCAAATAGAAAAATCAAAATCATCAAACACTAATATGCTCAAGACAATTGTGTCGTGGCAGACAGCTCTGACGTAACAGCTAGTATGTAGACCTGGATGAAACACATTCTACACTCAGGACCAAATAATCCTGATACGCAAACGGAGTTTGAAAAAGAACGAAGGGAAAAAATGAATGGAACATTAAGCAAATAGACAGTAAATTTACAGATATAAAAACAATAGACTTAAAAAACATAGCACATTTTGTATGACATTATGTGTATTAAATGTAGTAAAGTAACACATAGCATTTATTAATGCCGTAGGGGTATGAGATGTTAGCGATCTCACATTTCAGTGGCTCTGCAAATGAGGGCGGTAGCCATCCCCTCTCCCTAGCAGTCTTTACTTCCGGGATTAATCCGGTACCCACTTAAGGCTGGCTCGACCCAGGAGCCGTTGTGATCTGAACAAAAAAAATGTCCGCATCAACTGGGGAATGAATCTAGGCGCACTCATATGCGAAGCCATGTGTGTAGTAGCGAATGATGAATGATGTAGAATATAAGATAAATATGTGAAGTTATATTTACAGTATTAGCAAAATCTAAGGCTGACACACTCTTCTCAAGCGTAATTTAAAAACAAAATAAAATGCGAGAATTCAAAGAAAATGTGTAGTTTTATTGAATATATTAAAATATTGTAATACATCAAGTGATGAGCTCAATACGACAATAACCAAGTAGCAATCTGTTTCGATAGACAAGTTAATAATGTTGAACTTATGACTGACACAAATATATGGAGCAATTGTATGACTATATGGATGTTTAAATCACTACAATTAAATCGATAATTTGTAATAATATTTACACAAATCTGCCTTTCCAAATCTCTAAATTATTATCTAAAAAATGTTAGCTAAATAAAGTCGACGTTAATGTTGAGCCATTCCTCTCAACTAATCCAATAATGGCACTGCTCCACATGTTGAGACCAAAACCTGCCGACGTCAATTAAGGAGAACTTATTGTGCCTTGGATGTTTCTGGGTGTGTAAAGTCTGCCCGAAACCTCTCGATTTTCAATTCGTATTGATAATGTTCTCGACGAAATTGCTCGTCCAATTTGTAGATCGATGGATGCTCACCATCAATAGTCTGTTGATAAGAACGATACCAGGCTTCCACTGAATTATTGGTTCGAGGAAAATTATCGATCACTCGATCTCGGACGTTTCACAGTTGCAAGGAAAACTTTGGATTCACATGTTGGTATCTTCGCTGTCTGCCAATGTATGTGTCTTCCCAGCAATGATACCATCAGAAGAGACAGGCAGAGAAATAGATGTCATATAGGAAAACATTTTAAAATGTTCTGTCTTCGGTGTCAGTACTCAAACGCCTGCAGATTAGCAGAAGATGAGAATGTGATGTGTCATGGTTTACAACTTTGCTGTGATATCTGCACCTTTTGTCCTGAAACATCCGATTCTTAATGACTCACCTTTACTCTATACCCTGTATCACCTTTACTCTATATGTAATATTGAATTTCACACCGTACAAGGTGTCATTGTGCGACATGCCAGGAAGGTAGCAGTGTCGGTCCTCTTTAGACTTCTTCTGTGAAATGGTTCCATAATTTACCCCATAACCCCTTAGTCACCTCTTACGTTATGCATGGAAGGCGAACAGCGTTGCTATTCTTTGTTTCCTTTTTGGGTCCCAGCAACACATGACAGTGAATAACATATTTTTAGAATGTCTTATTTGAACTATATAAAATAAAAAACACATAACCAAACTATAAAATAGTCTATGTACGGTGTTTGCATCCACTCCGTGTGTAATTTAAGAAAGTTGTATGTCTTTCTTAGACTTTCTCAAGAATACATACCTCGCATATTATGTGACATTTCAGTCACATTTCTGTCAATGTCATCACACTATAAAGTCATATGTCACATAAGGAAAACAGTTCACATGTGCAGCCCGTTCCAAATAAGTGTGGGATGTATCACAGCCTTGATTGATTGAAACATCAGAAAACATTATGTGAGCTATATGTTTATCGAGCGTAATCAAAATTATTTTGAATCACGTTAATTATTCTTCTTCTTTTTCAGCATTCATACTCTAATTCCCACTGGAGTTCCATTATTAACTGAATATCAATTATTAATTGTCAGCGCGTCTTTGTCGGTGCGTCTTTGTCGGTGCACATTTGCCCTGTGCGATTTGTCACGGCGCCCTGCGCGCATTTTGCCATTTTTGCTTTTTTGCTATTTATCGGCGGCATTCGCGCGTTTTTGTCGGCGCTCATTCGCCTTCACTATTTTGTTACGGCACCATACATATATGCATATATAATTGGCACTGGCAGTGGAAAAGATCTGTGCATATGATCCCCTTATACTAAAACCTTGTGATGTGCACCTGTTTCAATGGTTTCAATTTTTAATCTTATAATATAACCATCTCGTGAATAAAATCTGATAGACTTTGAATGGTGAAATAAATTATTTATCTGCACAGCCAGTGTATTGCCGAGGTTCGGAAGGGAACAAAGAATAGCACTACTGTTTATCTTCTATACATGATGTAAGAGGCGACTAAGAATGGTACTGGGTGGATTTGGCTGTTCCATCCTATATATGGTGGCAAAGTGATCCAGAAATCACAGTGAAGTCGGATGTGTCGTAACGCGCAAATATCGAAGCAAAGATGTAAACTATGCTGCAATACATTTTTCCCGGACTATATCCTACTAATCTGCAGGAGTTTGAGAAAGAAAGCAGAAGAAGAAGTATTCTGCAGGACGTATACGCTATATACGAGTTAGTTCTACTCCGTGATAACACTTTAAGTGCTGTTCACATATCGCCCTTGACTAAGCTCAATGTTTTCTGTAGGCCAACATGTAAAGTGATTATGATTAGCCAAGCTGATAATGATAATGGTAAAAAAAGGTGAGTGCATTTTTGCTAATGAGTCCAATGCGTGCTAGAAATCTCCCTCCACACGCTGAACAGAACACATCCATCATGGTCATTAGTTCACGTTGAAACGTTCACACGCAAACATAAAAATATTCAGCAAATGTTGATTGTTTGGCTTAGAAAATGCTAGTAACGTTACATAACATTATTGTTTTTATCTGGGTTTTCCTTTTGATTATACATGTAAAATGGAAAAATGATTTTACTGGGGTTTTACGAATAAGACACGTAGCACACGTAATAAAAATGATGATTTGATCAGAAGATCGTTATCAAGGTAAGGACCTAAAGGAAATAGACAGACAAAAATGGGAAAGAAATTTAAGAAACCCTTTCTTGTAGTTGTCCTTACTTTGTTTAGATTTTTTGTGATAACAGCGTCAATTTTTTGTGCTTGTTTTGTTTACACCCATCGCCAGACTGTTTTTTTACGTCCTCCTTTCACAATTGTATCATTTTTGCTCCTTCTGGAATCTACAACAATAGCTCGTGATTACAACATAAGCAACGCTGAGAAAATCTGTTGTTCTGAAGTTTTTTCGTTTTCTACTTTCCTTATGTTGATACATTTATACTTCTTGTTGCTACTATATTTCTCGTGATTGTGTTTAGCGGTCTTTCTCAATCTCCCGATGTTTATCTATATAAAAAGACAGTGTTCAGCAAAATCTTCCGCAGAGTGTATTATAGAAAACGGAGATATGTTGAATAAATAGATCGTTAATTAGTTCTGGTTTGAGCTGGTGTCGTAAAGTCAGCATCTAGACAGTGAATAATCAATAAGATCTTAGTCTATAATCTTTAAATACAACAAGAAAACAGATCTACACTCATGACCATAAGATAACTAATTAACAGCGAATTTGGGACAGTTTTACAATAAACATGCACACACAAAAAATAGCACCAAGGGACAGACAGATTTATTATATAAATAATAATTATTTATTATGATGTTCTTTCGTCGTAATCGACAATGACCAAAACTCAACCAAAATAATAATAATAAATAATAAAAATAATAAAGTTAATAGTGCGTTATAAAATTACTAACAAGTCCAATGCGAGCACAAAAAGGTCTTCCACACAAATGGCATTTGTAGAGGGTGTCTATGGGATGTTGAGATATTTTGTCCTTTCTACTTGCCAGCTTCTGTCTTGCAGTATCGTGCCTGGTCGCTTCCACGGCAAATGCACAAGTTCTGAGACTGTAACGCCATGCTGTTCTATCCTGATCGAGGCTCTCCCAAGAGCCTACGTCAATTTTAAGATCTGTCACTTAGGACTTGAGTCTGTCGAAGTCCTGTTTTGAGCAGAGCACTCCATAATATATTTGCTTTGGTAGACGCGAGTCCTCCATACACACAAGATCTGCCCAGCGTGCTTGCGCTTTCATAAGTAATGTGAAGATGCTTTTTGATGCTGATTTTTCAAATGCCTCGTAGCCTGGTACTTTGTCCCACCAATGGATGTTTAGCAATTTACGTAGGCAGCTAAGATGGAAGTGATTTAGTTTTCTTGCATGCCTAGCATACACTGTTCACAAGCGTATAGCAGGGTTGATATAACAGCCACATGATATACTTGAATTGTGGTAGTTTTTCATATACCTCTTCTGTCCCATATATTGCTGTGTAATGTACCAAATACATCACTAGCTTTTACCCGTCTATGGCTAATTTCCACATGGATGTTGACATCCCGAGAGAGAGAGAGAGAGAGAGAGAGAGAGAGAGAGAGAGAGAGAAAGAGTGCTTCCAAGGTAAGTAAAATTTTAAACTACCTGAAGCTTTTCCTGATTGACGATAATAGAAGTAGCAGCATGTTGGCTATTTGGTGTTAATTAGTGCATGACTTCTGTTTTTCTGTGCTGTTGATAACACAAATTGTTGCAGGTCTGAGAGAAACGGTCTATGGTGCTTTACATGTTTACGACATAGTCAGCATACAATGCACAGTCAGCGTAAAGTAATTCCCTAATAAATTATTATTCCCTAATATTTATTATATAGAATCAATCGTTCACCGTTCATGTTACTATTTTGTCTTTCTTTGTTTTTCTATTCTATACTGTGCATTTCTTTAATTTTAAAGTAAGCAAGGCAAATATGGTACCTACTGTTCATATTGTTTATGTTCATAATGTTCATCATTGGTTACGTTCATATTGTTTAGATGAGAGGTGACTAAATATGGCCCACCAATGCATTTATACTGCCAATCAACGCTTATTTAAGTGGATTATATTCAATAGCCCGGACGGGACTCAGGAAACACTACCTGGTGCTACAAGGGACTAATTCCACCCCCACCTCCAAAAGACATTGGTTTAGGAGTATCGATAGTTTCCTATTTAACGACAATAGGTGAAACAACCAAGAATTTAGCAAACGAGAACAAGGGGAAAATTCCATTCACGTGACAAGTATCCGTTTAATTCGTCCACAATGTTGTGAGATGGGAACTACTAACTGTGTCCACCATATGGATTTTGTTGGATAGCTTTCGAGATGCTTTCTAGTTTGTTGGTGTCTTTCATGATTCTCGTTTCTTCATTTTCCGCTTTTCAACTATCGCAGCACAGATTGTCATTGCTATGAAACATGACTTATAGAAGCTTGCACTTTTAGCAGAGAGGTCTATCTTAGAAATACCATTCTGTATTTACATAAAACACAAATTTTGTGTTCGATAAACATGATATATATATGTGAAAATTCACTTCAGATTCAGCCATGAGTGATTGAACGTATGTAAAGAAGGGCTTACTGAACCTATCGTCCGCATTTCGATTTGCTGATTTTTTACATAGTCATTTTATGCTATAAATATTTGAATAATACCAAGGCTTCTCCAGATTAAAGTAATGTGTGATTATCCAAAACTTGGTTACTCATCTTGGCTGATGTTGCTAATCATTGGTCACTTTGTGTTTATATTATATCGACAGTCAATGGAAAGCAAAGGAAAAATTGGATGAGACAAGATAAGTTACGCGGTTTGAGATTAGGCGAAGGATATACTGTATATCGTAGAAAATATCTTGATAGTTAACGCCCATTGTTCTGACCTCCTGAAATAATCCCAAACGTCTTTGTAAGTCTTTTATAGCAGTGGTAATAATACAACAAGAAGCCATTCTTCAAAACATTGAGAGGAAACGCATGATTAACGTGTCAAAGACAGGAAATTTGTCTGTATACAGTAATTGGTGAAGCAGATCATTCTCCTGGCCGAAGCCGGAGACGTTCTGATTGGAATACATTAAAGTTGTAGAGGAAACTAGATACAAGACTCTGAGATATGTATGAGGAAATTAGGGCGAGAAGTTCGTACATACATCAAATAACCACAGCCAAAATTATCATATAACTATCTACATATAACTAACTATCTATCTATAATGGCATACACAATAAGTTATCTACTTTGTAGACTTGGAAACTGAGTTTTGACTCTATAACTGGTACACTATTATATACAATTCCTAGACAATGCGCAAAATAGGAAAACTTTGATTTAAATTATTCATGGAATACAGGACCAATAAGGTCTCTCATAAACATATATTGTAATTTACATTTAAGAGAAAAGACTTCAAGGAACTTCTGAAGATTCCAACAATCTTTTCTGAAAGTAGATTAAAGGAAAAATGAAATAATGTGGTTTCCATTTGTAAATAATATCAAAGGGATTTTTAAAAACACACAACAAAACCCACACCAGTGTCATTACAATCAAGGTGAGACATTAATGACACTTTGTGGTTACAGTTACAACAGATAGCAGAAGGATATGTGGTAATCACTGCATCATTGTTTATTAAGCCGACTTCACATCTTACAGAAAAGATACACATGGATTCAGTATACACTAGACCGCTACGGGAGCTGCTATGATGAAGCCAGACGGAGGTTGGCAATTGCTTCAGATAAACTGATACAAATATGGCTGGGCTGCAACACAATTTTAAAAGAAATTACTTTCCTTAGAGCTTACATATTCCCGGAATAATAAGTGAGCTACAGTAAACACTGTTAACAAATAGTACTTAGTAATATTCCAAGATGCAGTATATGGATGTGTATATTAGACAATAACCAATAAGGTCAAGAACAACATTATTACGTTTGAAGCAGAATATTATAGATTAATCTTCAGAATTTCATGGAACAAAAAGAACACCAATAGCGACATTCTGTGGGAATTGAAAGTACAATAACACTTGCTAGATGACGAGGTTATCTCTAGAAAATTACAATATTTTTGCGAAATGAAACGAAGCGACATCATAGAAAAGAATTTTATTTTCATGAATATATAAAATTATGAAAAATAATTATATTGTTATAATTTACACTAATTTATTTATTTAATTACAAAAAATATTTATTTAATATACTTTTATATTTATATTTTTTTATTTATTTAAGTAATTATTATATTAGATATACTATATTATTCCTATTAATATAATTATATTGATGAATATAATCCGCCGAAGACGGATGTGTCGGGCCATTGGCGCAAATAAAACGACGACACAACGCATTTCCATTCTCTCGACTACATCCTGCTGGAAATCTAGTAGGACAATGGTCCTGCTACAAGAGAATAAAGCAGGAGTTTGAGAATGAACACTGAAGAAGAAGAAGAAGATGAATATAAAATGTTGTGGCGTCTACTTTTACTGTACCGACCATAATGGAGGGGTTGATACTAAGCAGCGTAAAAGCTGTAGGTCGCCCAGAAGATGTACATAAGATCTCAAAAGTCACCTGAACATGACACAGAAACAAGGTAGATTGACTCTAGGTCGGTATAGTTTTCAGAGGTTGTGATGACTGCCCCGTCTGTCAAGGATAAGCTACCCGATGATGATAAACTAAACTAATACGAAAAGAATATCTACTGACGATTGCTGTGACTAGCTAGTTTAAAGATAATCTTCATCTTTCGCAATAGTACTCTGTTTATATGAGCGGTTACTATCTCCATCTTTCTTCTATCTCAGTATTACAGACGGGATCTAGAGCCGTGTCGTAACTCACTATTCCTCTATCTCAGTATTACAGACGGGATCTAGAGCCGTGTCGTAGCCTAACTCAATATTTTCTATCTGAGTATTACAGACGGTATCTAGAGCCGTGTCGAAACGCAATTTTTCTCTATCTCAGTATTACAGGGGTCTAGAGTCGTGTCGTAACTCATGCGTCTCTATCTCAGTATTATAGACGTTATTTATAGTCGTGTAGTAACTCAAGCATCCTCTATCTTATTATTACATGCGTGATCTAGAGTCGTGCCGTAACTCAAGATTCCTCTGTCTCTGTATTACAGGGGTCTACAGTCGCGTTAAACTCAAATTTTCTCTATCTTTGTATTACAGGGGTCTATAGTTCTGTTTATTGCATATTAGAAATACCAATCAGTATACAAATGACAATTCAACAAGATATTCACGCCACATGATCTGGTTCATGGAATGATTCAGTTAACAATACTTTTAAACTCAGCGTGTATTAATGTCTCCCGCCTTCACAGGAAAATACGCAGTAACGAAAGAAAGTTTATTAATGCTGTTGTCATTTATGACATTCGAAAAATGCGAACATTTCTACAAGATCAATAAATATGAAGGGTGCTACATGCGTCATTAGCAGTAATACTCAAGTAAATGTTCCTTTGCCTGATATATGCTCATGAAATTGTGCACAACATTTTAGACCAAGAGATAGAGTTTCACTTTCATATTTAGAGCGCACTGTGCGCTCACTTGTAGTACGGTGCACTGTCCTTTAGTGCCTGTATTGATGCTAGCATGCTTATCTGCAAGATGTAATTTGGTGTACATGAATTTGATGATTGTAGAATTTAGTGTGAGTCTTTGGTGGTTGTGGAATATGAGGAACTTTGTTCTTATTGTAGTGTGTTTCTTGTTCGTCGTCGTGGCTCTGGGGTACAGGGCATGTAGCGCACGAACAAAGTATCTGTTTCGATTTCAGTCGCAAATATTTTGAATCTGGAACTTCAAGAATAAAAAACTATTGAAAGTTAAATATTGCCTAAAATTTTTACACAACACAATAATACACTGAACAGTATGTTTTACCATCTTTAGATATTTTCTAGTTAATATTTATATTCAGTAGTTTACCATTATCCACTGAACAGTCCTTTAGAATTGGCTATTATCTTGCTCCAAGTGGAAGGTGATGCTGTTGATTGACACCTGCCTTTTAAAGGTAGGAATGGGAGCTACAATACTATACATCAATCCAACGTCAGATAGTATCCTTGATAGTTCATTCATTCATTCATTTTCCTTTTGCGCTGAAGTTAGTGCATAGGGTAGAGGTCAGATCTCTCCAATTCTGTCTGTTCAAAGCTATTCTGTGCAGTTCTTGAATAGTATGAATATTGGTTGTTTTACTTTCTCTAAGTATTGTTCTTCTGAGTGTTTCTTTTTGTCTACCCCTTGCTCTTTTGCCTGTAGGTATCCATTCAAGAGATTGGTGGTGTATTCTGTTGGTGTCTGCGCGTAGGACATGCACGATGTAGGACCAACGGCATTTTCTGATAACATCTGTGATGAAATGTTGATATGTCTCTTCTCTGATTTTACCATTCGATTTGAATTCACTCCAATGGGTGTTAGTTATCCTACGAAGACATTTGTTCTCGAAACTCAGTAATTTCTTTTCTGAAGATAAAGAGTTTTTCCAGCTCTCACATCCATATGATAGCACCAGAATAACGCAGGAATTAAATACGCGCATTTTCGTGCGTGTGCTGATTGACGTTGACTTCCAGATATTAGACAGTCTGTTAAATGCACTTGATGCTAGGGCAATGTGAGTTGTAATTTCTGACATGACATTACCATCGAGTGTTAATTTGCTTCCTAGATAGGAGAATTTCTGTACTTTTTCAAGTTGTTGTTAATTTAAAGTAATTTCGTTAGGTGAATTGGTAAAGTCCATAATTTTTGTTTTTGATGAATTGATTTGGAGACCTATTTGTCATGCAATGAGTTTTAATCTATCAGTTATTGTTTGTGTATCTTGTTGATTTTCACTCAATAGTGCAAGATCATCGGCCAAATCCAGGTCTTCTAATGTTTTTTTTTTATCCATTTGATTCCTAAATTTGTGTTGGATGTGCTTTTTCTCATAGCCCAGTAAATTTCGATAGTGAATTGTAATGGTGACATAGGGCAGCCTTGTTTAACACCAGTAATCACAGGGAACCATTCTGAATTGCCTTTTTCTGTTCTAACACACCATTTTGAGTTGGTATAGAATGATTTTATCCAGTACTATCCCTGATAGTACTATATCTAATTTTGTTCAAAATATCTTTGAAACCATGTATCCATTTCTTTATTATTCTTCCTCTGGCTCTGTTACCTGATTCCGTTTTCTTATTTACACTTGTTGAGTTTATTGTATTCAACTCTCATAAAATATCAAAACTATTCAATTTTCCGTCTCTCGATATATTCAATGCACGATATAATGTTCATTAAACTTCTTATTGTAACCTTATCTCTTTGACGTAATGCGCTCCTTTCAGAGTTGTTTTTTTATATACACGAGTCCACTATGATTATCTCAGACTATTGAAAGTTTATGACGAAAGCTCAGCTCGTATTATTCTGTATATATTTAATGTCTTTCGACTCATCTAATTTTATACCCAGTAGGTGCACTACATTGATTTCATCAGTGTTCATAGAATTAATCAGAGCCAACGTCTAGCGTGTCAAGCTGGACCAAGTTTCATATTAGTCGTAGGTGGGAGAAAATAAGATAACAGAGGGGAAGAGAGCTGAAGTAATACAGCTCAAATACATATTGTGAATAAGGTATTGTGCTTACCATCATCATCATAATCATGATCGTTATCATCTTCATCGTAATCACTAAGTGCCTTCTCTGCATCGGAGGTTGACTGCAACGGACCTCTTTCTCTTGTCTGGTGAGCTTGAGTTCACTCTATTTTACCTTCAAGTAAGGTCTTCAACAATGTGTTATGTCTTTTAATGTGTGCAAAATATTTTATTTATTTTATTTTTACTGCATTTAAATGATATCTTTTCATACACAGTGTTGCAGAATTTCTTTCTTATTCCACGGCGTTCTTCTTATTTCTGTATATGTTCATACCTCACGGCAATTAATTCTGTCTTCTAAATGTTTATTATCCATGTTTCAGAACTATACATTAATGTAGAGTCAGTATTCCGGAATTGTTGTGCCCATGGTGAGCCGTTAGACGAAGCTAAGTGTGTCCTTCGTGTGCCGTTAACCGATGCTAGGTGTACCCTTAAAGTGCCGCTAACCGGTACTAAGTGTGCCCTTAGTGAGTAGTTAACCGATGCTAAGTGTGCCCCTAGTGAGCCGTTAACCGATGTTAAGTGTGCCCCTAGTGAACCGTTAACCAATGCTAAGTGTGCCCCTAGTGAACCGTTAACCATAGCTAAGTGTGTCCCAAGTGAGCCGTTAAACGATGCTAAGTGTGTCCCTAGTGAACTGTTAACCGATGATAAGTGTGCCCTAGTGAATCGTTAACCAATGCTAAGTGTGCCCCTAGTGAGCCTTTAGCTGATGCTAAGTGTACCCCTAGTGAACCGTTAACCGATGCTATGTGTGCCCCTAGTGAACCGTTAAACAATGCTAAGTGTGGCCCTAGTGAGTCTTTAGCCGATGCTAAGTGTGCCCCTAGTGAGCCGATAACCGATGTCAAGTGTGCCCCTAGTGAACCGTTAACCAATGCTAAGTATGCCCCTAGTGAACCGTTAACCAATGCTAAGTGTGCCCCTAGTGAGCCTTTAGCCGATGCTAAGTGTGCCCCTAGTGAACCGTTAACCAATGCTAAGTTTGCCCCTAGTGAGCCTTTAGCTGATGCTAAGTACGCCGCTGCAGAGCACAACTTTTTCTCAAGTATCACACTATTGAACGAACTACTCTTTGCAGACGACTAAGTACTTATAGCGACATCAGAAGAACAATTGCAAGAACATATGAACAGACTCCATACAACATTTAAAAATAAATTCAACATGAAGATTAACATTGAAAAGACCGAAATAATGGCAAAAGCAAAGAAAGAAATATCACTATCTCCATAGAAATAAAACACATTAAACAGGTAAATGAGTTCACTTACTCAGGAAGAATTATATCAAATGAAGGGAAAAACAGTAAAAAGATACAAAATAGATGTAACAAAACATACCAGGTCCTAGGCCAGATGACACGTATTTTTAAGAACAAAAATGTGAACATAGACACTAACGTTGCATTATACAAGGCTATTATTATTCCATCACTGTGCTACCAGTGCCAAACCTGGACAATGACAGTACAAGACAAAAGAAAAATAGTGACATTAGAAATGACATGACACGAAATGACACGGAGTGTCATTAAGAGGTAGAATTAGAAACAATAACAGACAGATCACCAAAACAATACCAGTATTGGAACACATCAAAAGACGACAGATCAAGTGGTTTTCACACGCTTCCAGACTACCAAGATATAGCATGCCACAAATGGCCATGACACATAGACATAACGTCTATAAAGCCAGAGGCAGACCATGTAAAAGATGAATCACAGAAATCAAAGAAGCCGCAGGAACAAGCCTACAAACCGCACACAAGAAGGCCATCTCCAGAGAACTCTTCCACGCAAAACGCAGAAAGGCAAACAAGGGCCACAGCGTATAGATAGATAGATAAATCACACTATTGTCTGTTAATATTGATAAAATACGTAATCCCACTTAACACATTTTGCCTACGTTAGCCATATTAAAAGTTATTATATGGCTATAATTATTATGTCCATTTATCACATACGAAACTAAAGTATAAAACACGTATTCAATTGTATACTTTTGGCTTGCTGTAGCATACTGTGAAGATTTCTGGTTTATCGTGGGTGAGAGAAGGCTACAGAACACAGCAGTAGATGATATAATTTTCCATTTTTAATTTAAATTTGTGATTTGTTTACATGTTAATAGTTCCCTCATGTCAATGAAAAGAGTTTTCGCCATTCATATTCTCCTTTTATATTTTCATTAATATTTACCGTCAGTTGTGATTATGTGTCAAAGTTATAAGAAATGGTATGCTTGTTGCAGTATCTCTTCGTGTATTTTTATATGTAACATTTGTTCCTTCCTCAATTTTGCTAGAATGGTTGTTGCGTTTTAGTAGTTAATATCTAGTCCATAACACCATACTTGATATATTTATTTGTTCTATTAGTCTTTGTAATATTACCAATGGCAAGGAAAAATATACGAAAAAGATGTTACCTACTGCAAAATTTAGGGACATCTTATTGTTTGTCTTAACAGTATTACTAATGGCATGTAAAAAATGTACCAGGCAACAGTTAAGCCTAAATGTATGGAAATGCCGTACAAGTTATCTTGGCATCTATTCTTTGTTTCTCATAGGTGCAATACTTTAGGTTTCCTGTAGTTTCACAGCATTACTTGTTCTGCTACTATTTCTTTGTTTTTTTCTAAATTCATTACCCGATGTTCTAATTGTAAAATTCTTTCTGTGTCACACATTAACTCAACTGTGGCTGTTTCTTGGCAAAGTCATTGTTTCTGAAACGTCGATTTGTCTTGCTTTCGTCTTGATTTTTCAGTGTGTGTTTACATATTTGCTGCTAACCTGTACATTTTTATTATATCTAGCTGCACTTTATTTTACCTATACGTGTCCTTGTTCTTATTACTGTTTCTAGTTAACTGCACTAATGTGCACCTCTTGTATGTCATGTTTGGCATTTCTAGCTGAGGTTAGCTGTCATCTTATTCTTTTTTTTTCTCTTCAGAATACGTTCTTATTATAAATACATTAAACTGTTTCAGTATAGCTATCAGTCAAGTAATTGCAGTTAATGTCGGATAACGTAGAAATCTTCATGGATGCAGGAGTAAATAGACACAGTATAGGAAATGTTAGTGTCAATTCTCCGTAACATATTCTATTCAGAATGCTGCAATCAAAGAATATTTTTGATTGTTATTTTCTAGGCAATATAAACACACTGAACAGGTTGTTATTGCTTTCTGAAGGTCTGGGTGCACAACTGCCTGATGCGGACGTGAAATTGGTATTTTGACCGCTCGAGATCCACCTGCACCTCTCCACCACGAGGCCGGACAAAAAGATAGACAGCTACGTTTTGTAGAATACGTGATAAGAAAAGTGAAGATGAACATTTAATAACAAACACAAAGTTCATGTAGAGAAGATATGAAGCAGAAATTGAGAAACTGCTGGATGGGTTAACATCATGGCACGGGAGAAAGTCATCTAGTGGACTTATTAGCATTTAAAGAAACATGGAGCTGTGAAGAAACATGATCGACCACGACAATTTACATTTAATTTGATTTATTGAAATGCTGTCTCTTTCTAGATCATTGAGGACTACGGAAAATGATGTATTAAGATCCGGTTTTATATAACCTGAAGCACATGACCGTGTGATTAGTACGCTGTTCTGAGATCCTTATGGTCCCGGGTTAAATCTACGGTTGAGACAGGACTTTTTCTTTCGAAGGTGTAATCAAAATCCTTCCTGTATGTATCGCGGCGTCTGCTATGGCAAAGGCCCCTTATTATCACAGCTCATAGCAAGCCGCTATGCACTCCGTTACAGGAAAACTTCAGTAACTAATTTTTTAAATTAAAACAACAGCTTGTTAAGGAGTAATGTAGTCAATTTCACGTCGTTATTAAATGTATGTGTACTGTATTTATTGCCTGAGTAAAGATCACATGTTGGTGTAGCGTTCAATAAAGACAGCAGTGAGTTATAAGATTCTTGGGTTTAACTCGGCAGGACCAGTACTGACCATGAACGTGCTTCATTTCTCAGTGAGGCGTCGTATACTTGTCTAGCTAAAGGAACACAAATTGTTGCAAACTTCGCTAAGATTAAGTCTACCGAAGACACGTGGCTTGAATTATGGGAGGAAATCACAATATCTGCGAAATGTCGCAAGATTTCAAGAAAGTCACAAGAAAGTCCGCTTTGTGTTAAAAAAGACTGGTCAGGTGGTGCCATGGCCCATATAGCCGCATTACATCGAACAGTCATAGGAGGTTTATAAAGTTATAGAAACTATTCCCATTGAATAAAATTAAAGTAGGAGCCTAACACTAATCTTGAGTCGAAAGTGAAGCTTCGTCGACTGGATTATGGAACAAAAGTAGCACGTCTGAGTTAACATAAACATTGTTGATCTCCTTTAACGCGGACTTTCTGGCAACACTGTTACATAAACACGGAACGCGTAATAAAGTATGTGCTGCTATAGTGCACTAGTTCTCAACCTTTTCTGACCCATGGTCCCTTCATGGGTAACATTTTCTTCCATCACCCTTCCCATGAGGCCTAAACAAGTTAATTAATTCACTTCTGTGCAAGTTACAGAGGTTATTTAAGTTTTGCCGCTATGACTCTTGTTGTATATCGTTCAGATAGGTAATTTCATATCCCATTCCTGGAAGGGCCTGTATTCCCCCTCCCCCAATTTCAAACTATTTCTCCATAGTCCCACTACAAGTTTCAGTGACCCCCTCCCCACATGAGGACCATATGGTTTTCTGTGAGAAAACTGGTCTATTAGAGCAGCGTTTACATTGTTAATGTGTGTCATTTTGCTAATACGTGTGCTATGAAGTATATGTAAATTACACACATCATGCTTACACGCGGGTAATCTCATTTTCCTATTATTCATAATTTTACCAGTACATATAATAACAATCACATCATTTTATTAATAGTATGTGCCTGCTGCGAGAGATTTAGCCTAGATAAACAAATGTTGTAATTCTGTTTAACGTACTGACATATTAAAAAGAAAGGTGCACGAGCACTCACTTTTTCCATTCATCACACAATGTGCAGATATGTCTGACAGATCGTAGATACGCCTTTGCTAAGATATGTGAAAACTAAACATAGCTTTCCAATTATCTCCATGTGGATGGGGGTTTGCTGTTATATATTTTGAAAACCAGGAAGTCAGCTCTCTTTTACTTGCTTAGTATCTTGATGGCGTTTATTGCAAAATCAACACGCACATTAAAACATACAGAAAACTGACATTTCAATCACAAAAGGGCCTTCGTCAGATTAAACATAACTCGAGTAAATACTACGATTTCGCTGTAAACATCACGATATAATTAATATAAAAACAAATATTCTTGTGTTTTCTTCTTGCTAACTGGTATAATTTTTACATAAAGCCACAAGAAATAATGTTGAATTCAGTACAATTGTAAACTACATGTTTGCATGATATTCAAAAACAAATTTTTTTTCATTGCATTTTATATTGTGAATGTTTAAGGTATAACTGGTTGTGTGAAAAGTGTCATTTTCCTTTGACGTATCTATTGTTAAATATTTACACGGAAAGTGAGATATTTCCTATACAACATTGAGTACAACATATACAGTAAGGTAAGGAAAGTTAGACATTTCCATACAACATTGAGTACAACGCATACAGTAAGGTAAGGAAAGTGAGATATTTCACTTAGAACGATTACAATATTTACGGAAAGAGTGAAAGTCACGTAATTGTATCAAATTGAATTGTTTCAGAAGTAATGACTATCCGTCTTTCAGGTTCAAACGTCGTTTCTAGTTTTAAATAAAAAATACTCGCGTGGTTCTTCCAGCTACAAGGAAATAGGGTACCAAGGTTCATTCTCTGCAAAGATCGAGAGTTGATGCCTTAGCTACTGAGCAATTGCGAAACTGGACGCTTCTCATGCAACTTGTCAACAACTGACTAGACAGTTGGGCACTTATGGGGAAAACCGTGTGCTATAACGTTGATTCATAATTTAGGTTAACTTTAACTTGAAAAATTTCGAATTTTGTTTAGTTTTCTATGCATCCGTTCCACAATGAATGAACTTTTCACAGATTTCAACGACTAAAGAACATGAAGAAACCATAATAAATTATTTATACATTAAACAAATGATCTGAAGCTGTCGTAGGGGTAATCAACTGCAGTGGTTCTCAACTTTGATCAAGCGCCCCTACTAGTGCCGCATGAATTTATATGGGAGGCAGATAAATAACTTGAATTTGGTAGGCCACAGATCTGTCTAGGGGGCACAGAAATACAATTATTTGAACTACATTGAATAAGATATATAGTAAGAAGCGTTAAATGTGACAACACGGCTACAGGGAGGAGTTGCGGGGGGGGGGAGTTAGGATATCTAAAATAAATTATTTCAAAAGGGAGTCGCGGGCAAAAAAAGATGGTAACCCCCTGCACTATTTGCGGCATCGACTAAAAAGATCACCTGCACCCGCACCGTTCAGGATAGTTTATGAAATGTAATCATCTTTGCTTACATGTCCAAACCATGTACACGTTTTCTTCCTGTTTTACTAATGAAAGCGGTGCTTCTTCTGGAACTGTATGCATCTCTGTTTTATATATTATGCACACATTTGTCTTATGTAGCAAACGCGTATAATTCTTCTGTGACACTTGTACTGGAAGACGTGTTTTCCTCTCTTCATGTATGTAGTGATTGATTAACTCTTCACAGCCATACATCATATCCTCTCTTCATGTATGTAGTGAATGATTAACTCTTCACAGCCATACATCATATCCTCTCTTCATGTATGTAGTGATTGATTAACTCTTTGCAGCCATACACCATATCCTCTCTTCATGCAAGTAGTGATTGATAAACTCTTCACGGTCATACATCATATCCTCTCTTCATGCAAGTAGTGATTGATTAACTCTTCACAGCCATACATCATATCTTCTCTTCATGCAAGTAGTGATTGATTAACTCTTTGCAGCCATACACCATATCCTCTCTTCATGCAAGTAGTGATTGATAAACTCTTCACGGTCATACATCATATCCTCTCTTCATGCAAGTAGTGATTGATTAACTCTTCACAGCCATACATCATATCCTCTCTTCATGCAAGTAGTGATTGATAAACTCTTCACGGTCATACATCATATCCTCTCTTCATGCAAGTAGTGATTGATAAACTCTTCACGGTCATACATCATATCCTCTCTTCATGCAAGTAGTGATTGATTAACTCTTCACAGCCATACATCATAATAGAATGCAATAGTGAACTATTCATTTCGATCAACACTCTAAAATAATTTCGATAAAACATATCCCAAACGAAGTTAAAAGAAAGTCAGTGTTGCCATTTTGGTGAAACTCGTATTACATTGTGAGACTAGACATTATGACAAAACGAAATGGCAGCACTCACAACTTTTATGAGCGTTTCAGAAAGCGTTTTGTAAGAATTGCCCCGCCCTGAAATTATATTCTCAAATATGTGCAATCCTAATAATTATGCCAATGTAGTTTTACGTTTACTCTTGCAACCTGTTACATATTACATTGTTTCCATCATTATTCGATTTATTTAGCTTCCCTAGTGTTTAGTTACAATTCAAGAACTCGGTCGTTCAGGAACTCGGTTGTTACAGCAAATTGAGACACATCAGTCAGCATCTAATTAAGATCTGTAATGTCTGAGCTCGCCCATAGAGATGAAGCTGCTGGAAGCTTGCAAATATTGTGTGATGTTGGTTAAACTATTTACTTTATAATTGAAATAGAAACAAATTCAACATGTGGACAGACACACGGACACAAGTGCATACAAGCATAACATTCACCAAACAATTATATAATAATGATATAACGTCCCTCACTTCATGACCTGAACATACACAATAATATACACAATTTATTTTATTTTACCATACAATTTGATTTTTCCACTTAACAGCACGATGTCTAAAGGGTATAATTGACCCGTTATATATTCTTTACTGGTTTAATCTTAGCAGGAGATAAATCATCTACGCATGTTACGTCCATGAACCTGACAGGGTATAAACAATAGTAACACTGAAATGATTTGCATGTTACGTCCATAGACCTGACAGGGAGTAACACTGAAATGATTTGCATGTTACGTCCGTGGACCTGACAGGGAGTAAACAATAGTAACACTGAAATGATTTGCATGTTACGTCTATGGACCTGACAGGGAGTAACACTGAAATGATTTGCATGTTACGTTCGTGGACCTGACAGGGAGTAAACAATAGTAACACTGTGAAATGATGTGCAAGTCGTAAGAATCGACTAAGTAGAGTTAGGACGTGGGTTGTGCAACCCCCATCCACTAGAAGCACAAAATGACTAAAAAATATCTCGCTGTAGTAGGATATATCAAGCTGGAAAGAGAGGGTACCGAAGGAGAGTTGTTAACCACTTCTTCTTCTTGTTCTTCTTTCTGTCCTCATGTATCTTTCGGTGTTGAGGGGAGAGTGAGTGTACGGTCTTTTGCCCTTCTATTTTCCTCTTCCGCTGTTATTTTTCCGAGTGTCTCAAATACACTATCTATCCACCTTTTACGAGGACGTCCACGATCTAACTTATTTAGTTCTCCAGACTACATGTTGTTATATTAGTAGCACTTAGAGTGCCAGCGTAGAACACTCATCAGTATGACCCATTCGCTCAATTATGTACTATCTTTGTCTTACCCATAAAAATCCCAGTGGCTGTGCGCAAATATTGTTATGTGGTATTGGCTAGAGTCATGGTCGTAATGTTTTATTTTGAAAACATATATTCCCCTGAAGACGGATGTGTCGGGCCATTGGCGCAAATAAAACGACGACACAATGCATTTCCATTCTCTGGACTGCATCCGGCTGGAGATCTAGTAGTACTGCTACAGGAGAGATCCAGCAGGAGTTTGAGAATGAACGCTGAAGAAGAAGAAAACATATATAATTGTGAATGTCTATTTGTGTTTGTGTTCAATCTTGAATTTTTAAAAGCCAGAGACGGATGTATCGGGTCAATGGCGCAAATAAACGACGGTGACAAAATGCATTTCCATTTTCTGGACTACCTGCTAGAAATCTAGTAGACCATTGTCCTGCTACAAGAGGTATCCAGTGGGAGTTTGAGAATGAAATCTGAAGAAGAAGAAGCAGAATAAATGAAGATTTCATGTTTTGCTACGGCAAGCACACGTTGGGTGCCAGGTGACATCCGGCACTGACGCTTATCCGGTTAGACAATTGCATGTACCCAGCAACACGTAGAGCTGACTAGCATGCGCTCAACATCCGCTGTGTGCTTGTAAATACCTGCTCTTGATCTGTCAGCAGCCATTAGGAGCTCTTCAATACACGGTTGAGTCGGGTTCAGGTCGGCAACTGCTGGTATTCGACAACAAGGGATAAATCAACCAGTGTAGGGTAACAACCCTAAAGAGGAAGTAGGTGGCTGAGGTAACACTGGGCAAAATGTCAAGATATACAAAAATAGGTAGGCGTGTTACCAAAATAAAACATAAAACAACTTAACAACGAGATACAGAGACAGACGACGTTTCGACTATAACGCCTTCATCAGGACAAAAAAATGACCACAATAAAACAAATCTTACATGAAGACAAATAGGGTTATAATGAGGACAATAGCAGATATGTAATGAGGGAAGAAAAGATGTGGAAGTATGACAGGTGAGAAAAACGTATGGGGAGAAGCTAGTAGTAAGTAGGGAGGAGACTTCTCCCCATACGTTTTTCTCACCTGTCATGCTTCCACATCTTTTCTTCCCTCATTACCTATCTGCTATTCGACAACACGCGTCTCTGACCTGTTTTCTATAAGCAGTCGTTGAATGTCTTGAAACGCCTGACTGTTACCGGCCTCTGGCCGCCTGACATTGAATGCCCTTCAACAATCCAATCAGGCCAGTCAGCAGCTGTTGGGTGCTCGGCAACACATGGTTCTGATCAGTATGCGGTGGAATAATTACTAGCAAGGAAGACACTTGACCTCAACGCTCGTCAGGTTGGAAATAAAAATGTACCACTTATGACAATGAACACCCCTTTCACTCACATATGTTAGTCAAATTTGATTACACAATAGCGTTTACCCGCAAAGCATAATAGAGCTCGCGGTTGTGGTAACCCAGAAACTACGAATAAGCAAGCTTACGCTCGTAATGAGATAGCTAAGATATATGATGTGCAAAAGGACCTGATAAAAACATTAATTGTGAACTACGGATTGATAATACATTCACGATAGCTTTCTGTTGTTGGTTATATACGATTGTATCAGGAATATTTCTTGATTATTGTACAAATTATATAATACTCACGTTCATCGTGGTGGCAGGATTATCGTAACCACAACTTCCATTATTTTTTTATGGTCATAGTTATGATATAACGAAATTGGGCCAACGTCTGCAATTGAAAAGAAAGTACATCACGATAAGAGAGACTTTAGTTTTTGTAATAAGGGTACTTGGTTTATTTTTTAATAAGGATTCTTGGTTTATTGTTTAATAAGGTTTCTTGTTTTTTTAATAAGGATTCTTGGTTTATTGTTTAATAATGATTCTTGGTTTATTGTTCAATAAGTGTACTTGTTATATTGTTTAATAAGCGTTCTTGATTTATTGTTTAATAAGGGTACTTGTTTTATTGTTTAATAAGGGTTCCTAGTTTATTGTTTAATAGTTGTTTTTGGTTTATTGTTTAATAAGTTTTCTTGGTTTATTGATTAATCGAATTGAGGTATATTACGTTTAAATATTTGCGCAAACTGGTTTTTCTGTCTAACCTATGACCCATGTATTTTCAGGTAACCTTAAATATCATTGGTCCCCCCTCCCCCCCCCCCCAAAAAAAAGACAAATGTGCTGTTCTATTCTACAAATATTAGGCATTACAACTCAATTCCGCGTTTCATCCTACATCATTCCAACCTATATTATTCTGCAAATATTTAAGGACCGCTGCTCTTCTACAAGAAAGATACAACAGAAGTATGAAAACTAAAATTAATAACAATAACACCGATTTGTATTGACATAATAACTATTAATTTATCTACGAACCTTGATATTTTTTCATAAGCCCCAGTATTAGAGTGAATGTAGAGGCCTTATAATGCCTCGTGGAAACCAGACTGAACATGCGGTTATGAAGCGTGTCAGACTCGCAATCCACATTCCGGAAGGTCCAAAGCTAATGGTTTTGCCATAAAAGAACGACATACATAAAAACTCTACTGTAGGAAATCGTATGGATCTACTTTCCGTGTAATGTTGGAACTGAAGGAGTTTGGATCGAGCGGACAAGGGCGAGAGAGGGAAGCGAATTCAGTTTAAGAAAAATCAGCATGCGTTGGAAACAATAAGCATA
Source organism: Meghimatium bilineatum (assembly GCA_034231615.1). Classification (NCBI taxonomy): domain Eukaryota; kingdom Metazoa; phylum Mollusca; class Gastropoda; order Stylommatophora; family Philomycidae; genus Meghimatium; species Meghimatium bilineatum. Next base: position 45,130,466 of record CM067311.1, read on the forward strand.
CATACTCTTCAGCATCTGCTAAAAGAGAGTGAGCACATACAGATCAGCCCGAGGTGCGATGATGTCCGTTCTTAAATAATTGAGCATATGACTACTCGCAGAGGAAAAAAAAGTACCATCTTCATTTTCAGCACTTATTGTCTGATTGAATGGGAACTTCGATGCTTGTATGCATTGTGTCTAATGGAGTGGGAACTTACCGCTTGTTTTGTATGCATTGTATCTGATTGAGTGGGACTTCACTGTTAATTTTGAATGCAATTTGTCTGGTTGTTTAGGAACTTCAGTGCATGTTTTGTATACATCAATCAGGTTTTAGTTCTGTTGTACACCATGGATAGAGTTTGTAGATTGTTTCTAGTCTGAGTAAACGAAATTCTATCAAATAAAGACCACACAGTACTATTATTTTTTAGGCGGGAGTCTCGGTATTATAGTGTTAAGTCATCAGTATGCATAAACGTATACATCTGTTCGTGTGACTGAGCACACATTAATTTGTCATAAGTGCACATAACATTCTCTGCCGAGAGGGGGGGGTGCTTTGGGGATTGAAGGTGGTGCAGTATGTGAGAGGGGGGTTTAGCAATTATGCAATGACTTCTTTCGTAAATTTATATCACTTTACAACTCTTCTATAGTGGTTATCTTCTTTAGTTGTTGTTTTGTTTGTTGATGTTATGATCCGTGTGTCATGTTCTTCAATCTCCGTATGGTGTTTCCATATCTGGAATTTCTGTTGTTGTTATAAGCACTTCTTCTGATGTTCTTTGTGTGCTTTTGAACTAAAAGAGCCTTGTCCCATCTGAAACTTTAACTAAGTCTAAGCTTCTAAAAGGAAACTGTATTATACGTAGATATCTTTAATAATAACTTTCTTTCATGGACACAAATTACGTGAGGAAAATCTCTATTTTGTGACATATGACAATTTCTTTCAGTCGTTAGTATATTCACAGGTAAGGAAGCAGTTGATTCCCTGGCTATAGGCTGACAGTCTATTGTTTCTAACATCACATGAGTGTGTTTCTCCCAACTATACGACGTAACTAATTATCCCCCTCTTCCCCCACCCCCACCCCCCAAAAAAAGTTTTAAAAAATTGATTGACAGTCACTATAAACCTATCATTCAATGCAATAGTTCGCAGTCGTGGAGGTTAATTATATGATTGGTCCGGCTATCCAAATAAGATCGAACATAAAGTTGGTAGTGGCATTGATAACGTAGTGTTTACTGTTCATAGAATTGGCGCAATATTGTCTAGTTAATTTACACAGTTTAACAAGGGGTGTGACTTTGATAACGTAGTGTTTACTGTTCATAGAATTGGCGCAATATTGTCTAGTTAATTTACACAGTTTAACAAGGGGTGTGACTTTGATAACGTAGTGTTTACTGTTCATAGAATTGGCGCAATATTGTCTAGTTAATTTACACAGTTTAACAAGGGATGTGACTTTGATAACGTAGTGTTTACAGTTTATTCACTAAGTCATTCCATTGGCTTGAAAACGGATATCTCGCATTCCAGAAGACGATTGCTCCCAAGATAACGTTGACTGGCTGGGTCTTCAAGAAAAGACAGTAGTTTCATCTAAATGCAAGGTATCCCACTGGTTTTATCCCGAAACAGACTCGAAAACTGAGTAACCCTTCACACAGGTTCACTCGGTAAATAAGTCTTCAAAAAAGGCAGGTACTCTTGGAAAAGCTTCATGAAACTACATAGGAACTTCAATTGACAAAGCTTTTAAAAACTCCTATGTAAATTTAACTATCCTTTTGGTAAATATATAGACATCAAATGCATCATTCTATAACACTGGGTGATCAATCAAGTTGGAGAGATATAGCAACCTCTCTGAAATCTAACTAATGACTAAACGAACTCTTGGGTGGTGAGTAATACACACACAAAATATTTCCAATGTTCTTCTGCATTTATAATATGAGGACTTTTGAGAATATAGCTTCTCACTTTTCCTACCTCTATTCTAAGACGAAGATTTCGAAGGAGAGATCTCTCCTTCTCTCAAATTTCATCACTATGTTTGAGCTTCTCTCTCTCTCTCTCTCTCTCTCTCTGGCCAAACCATCAGAATATTTCATATTCTGAGACAATTTTATTCTTTCAGAAACAATTTCATGTCACGTTCTCGACGACCTACACACATACCTGACTGATCTATTCAATTTTTATAAACAGATGAATATCGTTTCTACTGCTATTTTACTTCTAATATATCGTACAAGCCTTTATCACACCATACGCATATTCACTCCTTATTCTAATATTCTATCTATAACACTAGAATTAACAATACTCACTCTAACACTTTACAATAACATAGGATCTCCTAACAAATCCAAAGTGCGGCAAATTATCTCGAGATTAAATTGTACAACTTGAACTCCAACAATCCTCTTGTATAAGACGATATATTTCGAGGAACCATGACCTGCTTCATTGATAGTTCCCAGATTAATCCTTCGTTACATGGGTGAGCTGTTACTTAGTTGCTGACGAATGAACGACCAATCACTCAAGATTGATTACAATCCGATATGTTCACGTTTCAGGACGAATTTTGGATCTCAATCTTGCTGAATGTTTATGTGTATTCACGCTTTTGTCCACAAATGTTTTAATACAGAGAACTTTAGGCAAGATTGAAGGCAAGAGAGAAACAGAGAACGGCAGGCAAAATTGAAGACAAGAGAGAGACACAGAATGACAGGCTGAGAAAATATAAGATAGTTTAATATTGTCTCTTGGCACAGAATCTAGGATATTGATTATCGCCAACGATATTTAGCACGGCAACTGATGATGATACACATAATGTATCATATCTGTGCATTTCGGCCTGAAAATCCGACTTCAGCATGGCATATGATTCTATTTGACACTTATGAAATGGAACAATCAACAACACCTACAACCCTTCTTAGTCACCTCATGCGACATCGTAGGAAACAGTGTTGCTATTCTTAGCCTCCCTTTCGGACATCTACAAAACATATGTTTTTACCTGTCCATTTTGAATTCATTGTTATTTATTTATTTTTAAAATATTTGTTCGCTAGTTGATTAAGTAGCATTATTACCTCATCATATTATGTGTCGCATGATTGTACCTATCTGTGGTATGTGTCGCATTATTGTACCTATCTGTGGTATGTGTCGCATGATTGTACCTATCTGTGTCACTCCAAAGCCTCCCACAACTAATACATATCAAATTGTCAAAAAAATATCACAACATATCCAATAAGTGAAATCAAATCAACTATTTCACAAATAAATCTATCTTCTTCTTCAGCGTTAATTCTCAAACTCCCGCTGGATCTCCATTGTAGCAGGATAATGATCCTACTAGATTTCCAGCAGGATGTAGTCATGAGAATTGAAATGCGCTGTGTCGCCGTTTTATTTGCACCAATGGTCTGACACATCCGTCTACGGCGAGAAATAAATCTATCAATTACTCGCATGTCAAGCCAAATTAACTACCCCACCAAAACTAACGCACAAACCCACTCATGAATATACCAGACCGACTTCCCTACATCTGAAATATATCAACCACATTTGAACAACAGTTCTTCGAGTGTGTGGAAGTGCTGGCAATTACCGCTAGTATCTCTTGTCTTCCCCAGAATAGAATCCACATGAAATCTAGTGGTTAGGTTTTTGTGATTTCAACAGCGGTATCCTAATTTGATGGTACCAATTAATGGCAGTTTGTAACAGTAATATCAATGTGGAGATTTTGTCAGACAGGAAAATAGTTTGCAAAAACTAACTGCTACGGCTGAAATTCTAGCGGTTCTATTTTGTGGAACATTGAGTGGAAGCAAGAAAATAGTAATGCATTCACCTGCCACGTATGTCATAAGAGGCGAACAGGGAGGAGGATGAACGTGGTGTTAGCTATCCTTACTCACGATCTCTGATGTGATGCAGCCTGCTTACACGCATGGCAGGAACACTGATGGGAGGAAATCAACCGCATTATCTGAAGCATGGCAGGAGATTGCACAAAATTCACGGCACAACTCCCATCCAGAGAAAATAATAGGTGAGACTGCTGTACAACTGTATGACAGTAGTACTCACATAGAACACAGGTTTTGTTGTAGTTTTAGGAAGACTATCAAATTATCGGACTATGTGGCATATGAAAGAAATCATACAAATAATAATATACAAGACATTTTAAACGTTTCAACCTTAACGCCTTTATCAAGAAAATACAAAACAGTAAATAAACAAACAAAAGGCAGTAAAAACAGTGATACTATCTCAGATATACTAGAATGCAGACATTAAATAGCAACACGAACAAGGTGACAATGTACAAGAATACCAATCCTACTGGGGGAATTCTCATAAGTGTTTTAGTTGCCATTTCTTCAACCATTTATGGGTATACAAGATTAGTTCTCCAGTGAGTTGTTGATTGTGTTTCCTCGGATCTCTCTAAAGAGGGAGTAATTTGTTCCCTCCTATCTGATCACACCCAATTCTATCAGTTCCTGTCCTGAACATGTACTTGTATATTTTCCAAATTAATAAATTTTATTGTTGCACATTCTCTTCTTTCTTGTTTTAGTGTTAGTACCAGCATTATGCTTTATAATTTCAATGACAGTCTGAAAGCTTTCTTCATGATTATAATTAGACATGTGAGAACATAATACACGTATAAAAGGATGTTCTTATCATTGCGGAGAATGTAGATGCTGGACCAAAGAAAGCTGTAATGGAAATTAATCCTCTGATATCAGATAACACCAACATTGATTAGGCTGCTTTATTTTATCAATGGAAATGTATGTCCTATTGAGAATTGTAGCTTAGGGTTTTGTATGTTTTATCGATGTTTCTCTAATATAATGAAACATGGTAAGACGTAACTTATCCCTTTCCTTCTCTGCCAATGACTCTTACGGACTCAATTTATTGGGAGAATTGATGTGATAGAATCTCGATCGCCCCATGCATCGGAAAGTCCAAAAAAACTGTTAATATTGGTAGATAGCATTCATGTACTATTAGAAACGCACTTGAGTTGCCGTTCTCGAAAGGGATCAAAGGAGAAAAAACGCGGTTTGCCTTTTATGCATGTCGTAAGAGACAACTAAGTAGCTTATGTATGGAATTAATTGTCCCATCCAATATACGGGCAAATTGGTCCAGAAACCTTACTAAAGTCGGATGTGTCAGACCGAAATGTTCAGGTGTCGCATCACATTTGCAAACAATAACATTACGCATACCATTCTCAACTGTGCATCATGTTAATCTGCAGGAGTTTGAGAATTAAGAAGAAGAAGAAGCTACTAGAAAAGTGTACATTTATTCACTGTGATGGACAGATGAACGTGTATGGTAATGAAAGATCAGCCTCACTTATATCAAGAAAACTGACATATACCTTTTCTATATTTGAAAATTTAACGAGGGACATGCTGAGGTATTGTGTTTGATTTTTATGAAGACACGACAACTAATGGAACTTCTACGCTTAAAGATGTTTTTGCAGACAACAATAGTACGAGAGTACATTAACACAGTCATTTAGCAAACGAACTACAGGGATCATCAACATATTTTTTATTGGACAAGTATTAATGACATGATAACACCTAACAGTGAGTCTATAAATATTTGATGCATGTTGTCTGCCAACGTACCGAAGAAATCCACCACTTCCCATTAAAAAATATATATTTAATTATTGCAGCTAACACGTGCCATGTGATTGGCGCAATGGATCATACACCTCTACAACTCTAGATCACTAGTGTTGATTATAGTCATTTTTGAACATCTTCCATGCCCCTTAACCCTATTGTTGAACATCTCCATGCCCATGAACCCAATTGTTGAACATCTCAATGCCCATGAACCATATTGTTAAACATCTCCATGCCCATGAACAATTTTCGTGCCTCTTTACCAGACTGTTCAAAGGTTGTTTCAGTTTTTTTACACATCCTGTTCCTAGAAAAATCTAGAATCCTTCCTGTGAGAATGTTTTCCATACGAAACTTTACTTTCTTTCTATCTTACACATCCTATTCCTAGAAAAGTCTAGAAACCTTCCTGTCAGAATGTTTTCCATACGACACTTTACTTTCTTTCTACCTTACATATTATCTTCCTGGAAATGTTACATCCTGTCAGAATGCTTTCCATACAACACTTTATTTTCCCCAAAATTTATGACTGCTTCGTTATGATGATTTTGAGAAGTTATCTTTGTTCTATTAGTATCTTCTAGCGTCGATTTTTGGCCCGTAGCCCTCATTTGGATCAATTTTACTTTCGTGACCCTCCTTTCTTAAAACAGTTCATTTACTTCTAGTTTTGCTAGCCATTAAGACATCGTTTAGCTTTATCCAATAGTAAAATGTATTGGTGTTTATAGTTCGGGTAGTTACTGTCACCTGGACGATTCTTTATTCACACAGTTTCGAAAAAATGTTTCCCCGTTCCCTCCTACAGGTCTCCGTGGTACCTGTAATGGGGTGGGGGTGGGTGTTACAATGCCCACGTTGGGAATCGCTGCCTTATAATAATTTTTTTAAATTATCTTAATTGTCTACATGACAAGCAACATTCTTTAGTAAAATACCTATATAGCTTCCAGTGATATTCTTTGACGATTACTAATTGTCCACGATTCATAACCTGAAGTATCAAGTAGACATGTTTAAAATCTAAAAACAAAATGGACGTGATGGTCTTCTAACAGTCCACACAAAAAAATATATATTCTCGAATGTAACGGGAATGATTGTCAAGAAGGCTTTTTTTTTTTACGAAAGTACAATGTACCAGATAGACATACAGTACTAGATTTTTGTTTGCAGCAAAAATGTTTTTAGTTCCCTGTGTTTTTAACGAGTACAGAACCTACATACAGTGTGAAGTCTTTTAGTGTGCAATTCTGAAGTGATGGCGCAAGTATCACATAGCAAATAATGATTAAACAAGTATTACAAGTTGTCACGGAAACAAATCCCACAGACATAAGGGAAGACTGTGCATATTATATTGACAACCCACGAGCCACTACTGAATTATTGCAATTCGGATTCCCAGACAGTTCTCAAAGCCATTAAGGGATTTTGTTGGGATATAGCTCTCTCGCTCTATCTCTCTCTCTCTCTCTCTCTCTCTCTCACCTCAAAAACGAAAATAGACAACTTTCACGTTACTACCAAATCTTATATGAAGCGGAAGATACTGGGCACATTACCTCTCTCCTCTCTCCGCTCCCTCTCTCTCTCTCTCTCTCTCTCTCTCTCGTAGAAATTCTTGTGCACCCTTTTCGTAGTAAGTGCAATGTTGCCGTCTTGTGTCAGTGACGTGAACTGTGAATCATTCGGTAAATTATGAAACAATCTCACTTGGTTTCTGTGCTGAAATATTAACTCATAATGTGGGTCATTGACTTCTATCAGTAAGAGGCAAAATATGACCAGCGGGCATATCTGGCTATCAAATAATGTTTCTATATAGTCCACAGTACTACATACGCAGACGCAGAGCTCCGAACAAATGCCACTCGGAATTCTAAAGGGCTAAAAAAGTAGGTTTTGGTCATACCAAATGAGAAACCGTAAATCAGCTATGACCGTCTCTAATAAAGACCATTCAACTGGACTAATTAGTACCCCATTCGTTACGATTTTGATTATTGTTGGGAATTACGTTGGTCTTTATTTACATACTTATAATCACATGCTAGAAATAGACAAGGCGCCTCAAAGTATATACATAATGACCATCTGAAATCCCAACAAAGGGCCCCCATCCGGTTACGTGACAATTCTAGACAACAGGTCTTACTGGAGTCGGTCTCGTTTCAGCCCATTGACATAAAAAGCCAAACTCTGGCGCATATAGCTAATGACTACGTTTTATGTAACTTATATAATTATGTGTTCCTATGACATGTTCCTATGACATATGTTCCCTGAGCGAAAATCATTTATATATGCTTCCAATCATCAATATCATTAATAACATTTTTGATTGTGAACCGCTCTGATCTTTCCCTGATAAACCCATAAGTGTTCGGTCTCCGTAGGGGAGACATCTACAGTACAAGAACTTTTGGCATTATTAGCCTTCTAAAATGACATAATTGAATAATCTCTTGATTTTCATTGGCCGTCACACAAATTATAATCAGAATGACCAGTGGAAATCACGGAAATAGTCGGAAGGATCTATATCGTAAACGGCCATGATCAGTCTCAATGTCACTCCTAAGAGTATTTACAACGTTTTCAAAATCGATTATAGTATCAAGAATAGTGCACCATTCGTCATCATGTCTAATGTTCAACGTGTCCATCATAACCTCGATTACTGCATATTCAATTTTTGATATCTACATAATGCAGACCGCGATTTCTACAATATCTAATAATATTTGGTACATTCCCGGCAAACGGCTACATTCCAATTAATTATAAAATCTGCATCGGTCCAAACTTTTGTGTCATTTTTTGACGTCACTGACTGCCGACTGTCCTAGATACAAAATGGCTAACGTAATCGTAAGATTGTTAGAGATGTAGTAATTTAGTTACAGTTCTCATGACTAGTGCAAAGATGTGCGTACCACCCCACCCCCCACAAACATGTGCGGTCTATCCACCCATTCAATCCTACTAATTAAATATGCCGATCTCCAACCACTGATGGGTAATTATTGTCATGTGACGTATTCCTTCCAGAACGTTGTCTTCTCAATGAACTCTCTGAACCTCTCTCTGTCTTGGGCGATGTGGCTTGCATTTTCTAGCGATGTATTTATGTTATCTTTAATGTTGTCAGTCCATCGTCTTCTTGGTCTGCCCCTTCTCCTCTATCCAGGTACTCTTCCCTCCAATATTTGTCTTTCTAAACAGTTAAGTCTCTTTATATGACCAAACAGGCGTAGTTTTCTTTTTGTTATTGTGTTTAGTAACCAACACTCTGGAATATTCAGTGTGTTTATAATATCTGAGTTTCTGATTTTATCCTTCCATGATATTCTAAGTATCTTCCTGTAGCATTTCAGCTCGAAGGCGTTGATCCTCTTTGCCGCTGTTTTACTTAGAGTCAATGTTTCACATCCGTATGTTGCAACCGGAAAAATAAAAGTTCGTAACAGCACTTTCGTTTCTATTTTTTTGTTTTTCCATATGTTTTTCAGCCGTGTTATTTTGCAATATGCCATTGCCAATCTCTTCCTTATTTCTGCCATGCAGTCTCCTGCACCGTTGATGTTTGCTCCTAAGTATTCAAATTTATCCACACATTCTATCTCGGTATTGTCTATTCTGATTTTTGACTGTTGTGTTGTTATATCTGTTGACATGATTTTTGTTTTCTGCGTGTTTAAATACAAATTTTGTGCTTCGCTATATTTCTTTGTGTTCCTGATTAGTTGTTCCAATCCCTTTATATCATTTGAAAGAAGCACTGTGTCGTCTGCGTAGCGTAGTTCCGGATTAGGAATCCACCTATGTTTAAAGCGTGGTAGTCAGTGTTGTGTATGTCTTCTCTCACATTCCTCATTATACTTTCAGGGTAATAGCCGAGGGAAATAACCAGTAACAAAATTGCCTACGCCTTGGCATTTATTTCGTTTCGCATTCCGCAAACAGGCAGGCACATTTACCGAGATTACACCAGAATTTGTATATAGTGCATGTGCCTGGTCTACTTTAACATGCAAATATGTTTTTTTGTTCTTTTTCCACTGGTAAACTGAGTACAATTTATTAATTTGGTAATTTGAAACCAGATGGCAACAGCAAAGTTGATAAAATCAGTCTGCGAGTGTTATAGAAAATAAATTAGACTGATACCGCTGCATGATAGAAAGCAGGGTTGCCAAATAGTAGAATTTTATAATATATCCCTAACTCGTGTACACTATGTATAGAAATGGTAAGACTCCTATCTTTAAACACATTTCCTAGTTGCAAAGATACAAATATGATCAAAATATAAATTTCATCACTAGTAACATTGAAAGTGATAAAAATTGTGAAATATGGCCTTGAAAATGACCAAATGCATACATGGAAAAATGTGAATAGTAGATTATACATTTGGTACAACGGTTGTGGAGATCAATTATCAATGAAGGCAGCCTACACCACACATAATATGGAAATCCGAAGAAAAGTTATGATTATCGTTCATACTGAAATGCATTTTTTACTATACCAAGATTGAACATTGGGTCGTCATTGCTTCCGATTTCCTGCTAGCCACAATACATTTATCCCGCAGTGATTTCATGATCTTAATCTCTGTTCTATGACTCTAGAGCAGTAGTTTCGTGATCCCTAGTCACTGTTCTATGACTCTAGAGCAGTAGTTTCATGATCTTTAGTCTCTATTCAATTACTCTAGATCAGTGGTTTTAACCACATATCCACCGTAACATTCTTTCGAGCTTCATTTATATCTGTGATTCCTCAATCCCAACAACATCGGCTGTTTACTATTTAGTATTATAAGATTCATAGTTATGAAAATACGTTTTAAAAAAAATGGCGGATTACTTAACAACAACATAAAGAGACATTCTTGTTTTCTGGGTACATTTTGGGGTCAGGAGGTTGGGATACAAAAGTTACAAGATTGTAAGCAAGAGACACATGCGGTATCGTCTGTGAGTCCCCAATGGCCCACTAGACAAACCATCAATGCACCAGAAAACTTAGTAGATGACATGCTGTTATATTTAGGTTATCTTCTTATAGAAGCTTCATGGCACGTTGTCTATACAACTATGCTTCTCATGCTTTTATTTTGCTGTTGCGATGTGTTTCATGTTTTGTTATGTGAACATATGTATGCACCCTTTGTGGTTGGGAGGGAGCCAGAGATGTACAGCGTAGTACTGGAGAGGAGAAAACTAACAGCACATTTTTTCCTATGGCTGAGGCCCATCATGGAGGAACAGTGACTGAAGACGTGACAATCCTTTTGACGTGAACATTTGGTTGCATGCCTAGAGCAATAGAGAACTTCGGCATAACCAGTAGTCAATTGGTAGCGGGGAATGAGAACAGTGAACACTATCTTGGCTGCAGCGGCTCGGAGCAGTTCATAGGTTGAAACCTACCTTCCCGGTGGTGTGATAGTTATTCTCTGGCTCTGGCCCCTGGGGTGGGCCGAAAATCCACGGACTTCTCAGCAATATAATGCCATTTTAATGGCATTACGTCAAAGGGCATGAGCCCATGGAACGATCAACCAACCAATCCGTAAGCATGATGGATCGAGGACGACAGTGTGAGAAAATATTATATAGTTCAGAATCGTGACATGGCAAAGTCAACATCGATTCAATCAGTGTCAAGTACCATCTTCGCAACGAAAGCTGGCTGCAACGAACCTCCAACATCCTTTCTCTCTTGCTTCACTCTCCTAGAGTGTATCTTTTCTATCTGGTGATGTTTTCCTCCCACTTGCATCTCTTGTTCGCCCACCTCAACTCTGCCTTCAAATCATATCTTGAACACGGTATCATGTGTTTTAATATGTCCACAATTTTTAGTCGTTTCAATTTTAGTTATGCAATAGTTCTTTTTCGATATGCAGAGTTGTCAGTACCTTTTCGTTTGTTTTCTTCTCTTTCCATGAAATTCTTCCTAGTCTTCTTTATATCCACATCACAAAAGCATCAATTTTGTTTTCTAATTATTTGCTAATTGTCCTTATGTTTTACTCCACACATCAATGTAGAATATACGTATCATTTATAATGTCTTTTCTTCGTTTGTTTATTATTCGTTTAGATCTTAGTAGTTTCTTCATGTCATTGCAAGTAATTTTAGTCATACTTATTCTTTCAACGTCTGTTTCACATCTACCATAATTTGTAATTATTTGTACAAAATACTGAAAATCCAAGATAATAGCAACAAAGATTTGTGAAGAACCATGATCTTACACCAGTAGTCACAGGAATGGATTTAGGTTTAAGCTAAACAAGCTATAGCTTAGGCCCCCATATCTAAAATAGCTTTGGCCCCTATATCTCAATTAGCTTAGGGCCTTATCAAGTTTAAATACGGCACTGAGTAGATACAACACCTCTTGATATTAAAACACAATACGTAATATCATGTTAAAGAGAATCATCATCATCATTTTCTCATCGCCTTTAAGATATTGACAACTTCGTAGTTAATTAAAACTATCTAGTTCATGAACACTTTTTAGTTGATGAAAACGTGTTCGTTTTTGAAAACTTTGTAAGTGATAACAAATTTTAGTTAACCAAAACAAATAACCAAAAAAAACCATTTTAGATAATGAAAAATTTTCAGTTAATGGAAATGTTGTAATTGATGGAAACTTTATAGTTAACAAAACCATTTTATTTAATTAAAACTTTTAATTTAATGAAAGCTTTGTATCTGATGCAAACTGTGTAGTTAATGAAAACTGTGCAGAAAAATAAAACTTTATGACTTTTGAAAACTTCGTAATTGATGAAAATTTTGTATTTAATGAAAACATTTAGTTGATGAAAACATTGTAACGGATGAAAACTTTGCAGTTGATGAAAACATTGTACCGGATGAAAACTTTGCAGTTGATGAAAACTGTGAGTTGTAGAAAACGTTTTAGTTGAAGTAAACTTTGTAACATAATGAAAACATTTTAATTGATGCAAACTGCGTAGTTAATCTTCTTCTTCTTCTTTCTGTCCTCATGTACCTTTCGGTGTTAAGGGGAGAGTGAGTGTACGGTCTTTTGCCCTTCTATTTGCCTCCTCTGCTGTTATATTTCCGAGTGTCTCTAATACACTATCTATCCACCTTTTACGAGGGCGTCCAATAGGTCGACTGTTTTCGTATCGTTTAAGTGTTTTTTGGATAATGCTTTGCTCTTTCTGTCTGGTTATGTGGCCGTACCATTTAACTTGTTGTTTCTGTATGTATTCTATTGTTGGCTTGATCCCTAATTGTTTCCTTAGTGCTTCATTCCTGATTTTGTCTCTCAAGCTAACTCCAATCATACGTCTCAGAAATTTCATTTCAGTGGTGTTAATCTTATGTATTGTTCTAGAATCTAATGTCCAAGTTTGACACTGATAACACAATGTTTGTAAGAAAATGGTGCTGAAAAGCGCTTTCTTTGTTTCTAGTGTAATATCTTTGTTTCTTAGTAAATGTGTTAATTGACCAATGATCTGACAGGCCTTATTACATCTTGCGTTTATTTCTGCTTCTTGTTTGTTGTCATATCTCAATGTGCTGCCCAGATATTTGAATTCATCGACTTGTTTTAGTTGTTTATTATTTATCTGTATGTTGATGTTCTCCTTTTCTCTTGCAATATTCATTACTTCTGTTTTGTCTATGTTGATTTTCATTCCAAATTGCTTGCCTGCTGTGTCTATTATGCTTAGGTTGTCTTGCAGGTTTTGAATGCTGTTGTGGAATAAAACCTGGTCATCTGCAAAAAGCAGTTCATTTGTTTCATTAGAATTTGCTGTTTTGTTTATATGGTCCATGTATGTAATAAAAAGTAGTGGGGATAATACACATCACTTCTTTACTCCTGTGCTAATCACAAAGTCCTCTGTGTAGCCTGCAGCTGTTCTTATAGTGCAACTGCTGTTGTTATAGAGACTTCTACAAATGTTAATTAAATGTTGGCATACTCCATAAATTTTTAATGTTTCCCATAGTTTTTCTCTGTTTACTCGGTCAAATGCTTTCTCTTGATCTATGAAGGATATGTATAAATTTTGGTTGTATTCTATTGACTTCTCTGCCAACTGTTTCAGAATAAATATTGCATAGTTAATGTATTTTTAACATTTAATAACAACTTTCTTGTTTATGAAAACATTTATAACTAATGATGACTTTGTAGTTAATGAGCACCTTGTTTAAAATGAAAATGTTTAGTTCATGAACACTGTGTAGTTGATTCAAACTCTGTAGTTCATGAATGAAAAATGTGTAGTTAATGAAAAATGTTTAGTTAATGAAACGTGTGTGTTCAATAAGAACGTGACAGGTAATAAAAACTATTTTACTTGATAAAACTTTTTATTTAATTTTAAGGAAACGTTTTCTTTGATGAAACATATTTAGTTAATAAAACATTGCATTCAATTAAAATGTTTCAGATGATAAAAACTTTGTAGTTGATGAAAAAACTTTGTAGTTGATGAAAAAACTTTGTAGTTGATGAAAAAACTTTGTAGTTGATTCAAACTTTCTCTATACACATTTTGTGGTTGCTTTGCAGTTCAATTTTTTTCTATTAATATTTGTAAACTTTGTAGTTTATGAAACGTGTGAAGTTTTAATATCTGGCTGCTGTGTGGTTAGTAATAAGTGTAGAGTTTAAAAAAATTGTTTTGGCTCTGGTTTGGAACGCGTATCCCCCGATATGAATATTATTTCAACTATTTCCCATGGCAATGTTTGTCAATTTATATTTATTAATTATTAATGTAACTATTATTTTTTAGTGTTAGGCTTAGGTTTGGGATAGGAAAGGTTTTGTTTTACATAACTAACCCTAAACCTAAATAGATTTACATTAAAATAAATAAAGGATAAACATAAATTGACAATCATTGCTAAGGGAAATAATCACTTCTGGGGGTTACGCCCCAGAACCATAGTTTCAGATTGTAACTTTATAAAGGGACGATTAAAAAATTTATGTTGCCCGTTTTGTATGGCATTCCTCTAATAAAATGTTGTGTTCGTGTGGTGGTCATACGACTCCGGTTGAAAAACATCGCTCTAAATCACATTTAATATGGAAATAAATATAATTATATTACAGTTCTGCTCACAACTTTCATAAGAGATGTGTTTTACTGTAGAAGAAAAATCACAGCTTTTCTTGGTCTAGATTACCATAGAAAGGTGACTTTTTGAACAATATGTAGTACTATATAGTAACAGGTCCCGAAAAAAAAGTATACATGTTTTTTAAACATCAGGAGGTCCACGGAAGAAATGTGTCCCAAAAAGAACTACGTGTAACAAGTCTGAGAAGCCCTGCTGCAGACGATCATAGCTTCCAGCAGACACGTGCTAGGTGCTAGGCCACACACACAATATTCAACTCCTCAGTGAACGAATTTATAACTGTTCTAACTATGGGAAAGACCGACTGTAAACCACACATCATGAGTAATCAATATTACGAAATTATGCAAAGAGTTTTAAGAAGAAAGCTTACTGACAAGGTAGACTATACACAAATGTGTTTGTCAATCAAACGTGTAGGTAGGATCGATGTTGAGAGATGTTAACTAAACACATCATAGCTTTATAAGCTTTAACAGCTAACAGAGACCAGACATTGATTGGTTTTGAGAGTATCGATGAGAATAAGTAGGGGTTTTAAGAGGTTGAACGTCAAATGAAATCGAGGTTTCCACTCATAGCTATTTATCGAGAAAATCTATTAATGCAAACTATGATAGCTGGAGGCGTAGATACGAGTAAACTAAATTAGGGGAATTTCTAAAGACGTATATTTCGCTTCTTAGTGAGGGTTGATGATGTTTTTATTATTTTTAAATTATTGAGAAGGGGGCAGAGGTTGTTTTTTTTACCCCTTTCTACATGTTTCTTAATGGTATATGCAATGTTCTACATTTATTAAGGTGGGGGAGTGTTTGAATCCTAAAATTATCCCCTTTTCTTACAAAAGACTTTTTGTTAGCCCATTATGTATTTCATTAACAATAATTGTGCTGACTTTTTGTAAATTTCTTGATGAGTTTCAATCTAATATCGATTGTGTCTTATATTGCACTTAAAATACAAATATTATTTTTGTCTGCTTATTTACCATCTGACATATAATACGATACAATTATTTACAGCAAAAATGTGATAATATATTGTTTTCTGTTAGACTCCAACCATAACAACAGCAAAGTACGATATTGATAAATATGTATCTCTAAAAGGATCTTTTATTTGGCTCTCATGCATGTCTGTACGCAAATTAATAACACGGACAACACTAAAATAATTCAATAGTACTTCACTACATACTTCCATGTCATTATCATCATCAAGTGCTGTATAGTATACTTTACTATACGGAATCATGTGATGGTGATGATGATGATTCAATCCCTTTCGCTGTGAGCAGGCAGTTATTGACAGCCCATATCCCTTCTGGTGAATGCACAGGTTTTCTTTAACTGTGGTGCAGTTGTGTAGAGTGTGTTGTGTATAGTTGGAAGCGGTGGTAGTAGTTCTTGTCGGATGTCTGTTAGTTTTGGGCACTGCAGTAGTAGGTGTTTGACAGGCTCCTCTTTGGCGTTACAGTGTCTGCCATTTGGTTCAGACAATGTAACAATAGTTATGGTCAACATCAGACAGACAACCAAAACAATAACAGTATTGGAACAATTTAAGAAACAACAAATCATACGGTTTTCACACACTTCAAGACTACCAGCAGAAAGCATGCCACAGATGGCCAATACACATAGACATCATAGCTATAAAGTCAGAGGCAGTCCATCTAAAAGATGGATCGCTGAAATCAAAGCGGCCACGAGAACAAGCTTACAAACATTACACAATAAGGCAATCTCGAAAGAACTTTTCTATATCCCGACACCTACAAGGCAAACAAGGGCCACAGCGTACAGATAGAGATAAAGACAGCCATACAGATAGATAGATATACAGACAGACAGACAGACAGACAGACAGACAGACAGACAGACAGACAGACAGATGGATGGATGGATGGATGGATGGATGGATGGACAGACAGAAAGACAGAGATAGACAGAGAGATAGACAGACAGACAGACAGAGAGATAGATAGATAGGCAAAGAGATAGATAGACAGATAAAGATAGATAAACAGACAGAGAGAGAGATAAATATATATATATATATATATAGTAAAAAAAGTAAAGTAACAATTATCATTTACTAATGCCCCGTAGGGGTGTTCGATGTTAGCGATCTCACATTTCAGTGGTTCTGCAAATGAGGGTGGTAGCCATCTCCTCTACCTCTCAGTATTTACTTCCCGGATTAATCCGGTACCCATTTACGGCTGGGTCGATCCGGGAGCCGTTGCGTCTGAAAAACATCTCTGCCTCAACTGGGGAATGAACCCAGCACCACCGAAACTATACGAAACCAGTGCGCTAACCACTATCCGACAGTGAAAGTGTGCTAGTCGTCGTTCAGTCAGACTTCATTACCCGTTGCCTACGTAAGTACTATTTTCATAGAGTTTTACAACAGCATTACCTTTTATTGATCTGCTGCATGAAATACTTGCTGTTTATTTCTTGTACATGACCCAGCCATCACTTACTAATGAGTATTCCCACTATTGACGACACATTTGCTGGCCGCAGCACTAGCTCTGCGTTCGCATATTGCCCTGCAATCTCATGCTCGTTATGTTGCAAAGACAGCGGGGAAATATAATATATTCGTCCTCCTTTGTGTTCGTTCTCAAACTCCCGCAGGTTAGCAAGATGTGGTTTCGCCGAACAAAATTTATTGTGTCATGCGGTTTACAGCTTAGCTTTAATACATGCGCATTCGGCTTGACATATCCGACTTCAGCATGGCTTCTGGGTCACTTTAACCATATGAGACGGACAGCCAACTCCACTCAGAAATCTCGTTAGTCGCTTCTAACAACATTTATGGAATGTAAATAGTTTTGCTATACTTTGCTCTCCTTTCAGATTTCTGCACACAAGGGCGTGTGAAAGATATGGAATCTTCTGACTTGCGCGTAGTGTTACATCCATGTTTCTGAGCCGTATAATAATAGGGTAGTATATTAGTTATAAGTTCCGGCTCTGCCCTGGAGTAAATTTTAAAAAAAATATTTGAATTGTATTTTGCATACCTTCAACTTTATAATTAAAAGAGAAGAGTGATAAGAAATATTGTCAGCGCTTGACATCAGGTGTAACAGTTGGCAGATTACAATTCGTTGTTGGTGTGGTTTTAAGTAATTTAAGGGGGAAGCACCCGGTACCCAAATTAGTCAGTGGCCAAGTTCTCTGAATAATTACTTTCTACAGATAGCATATAGACAGGCATAGATATGTTCAAGAAATAAAAGCCATCCTACATAGAAACTATTTAATTAATTTAATTCATAACAAACACCCATTTCATGCTATGGGGACAATAGTACCATGCGTTCCTTTATAGCTCTATACAGTGGGAAGAGATAACTAAGAATTCACATTTTTGCACAGAATCCCCCGAGTAAGTGAAACTGGCTGTTGATTTATGCAAATTCAGACTTGCTTGTTTTAAAGTTAGAAGTTACTCTAATTGTCACCTTATTCTCTGACCAATTTGACACCAGTGTCAAGACAAAAGTCGCGGTGACTAAAACTAGTACAGGATGCCAGATGACCAGGGTGTTAAAAGTGTTTAGCCATGCTCTATGTCAAACTTTTAAATACTTAGGATCTTATATGAGAAGCGAAGGAAACACTACCACAGAAATAAAGACTAGACTTGGAATAGCCCCGGCTGCAATGGCCAGATTAGCCAATGGAAATAAGAATACGTACAACAGGGAACCTATCTATATACACCTCTTATAATACCTATTCTTTTGTGGGGATACGAGAGGTGAACAATTACATCCGAAATTGAGAGAATATTACAGGCGGTTGAAAACAAATGTTACAGATGAATATTGCGTATCCATTATGCAGAACATAAAATCAATATATACGTGAGAGGCAAAATAAAAACTCTAGCATGCCAACAAGAACATTTCATGACAGGGGTGAAGCATCGAAGACTTGTGTGTGATTTGGACGCGTGGTGAGGCACGATTTCTTTTACACAACTGTCTTGTAGGGAACAGTAGAGGATAAAGAAGAAGTAGTCAGAGGAAAGTGAGGATTGATAATATTAAAGACAAGACAGGATTAAGATTCTCCAAACTTAAGCAAAGAACTGTTAACAGAGAAGTGTGGCGAAATTTTTGTACTAGTGTTTCCAGATTTGTATCCCTACCTCCCTGAAGTGATATGGGTTTGATAATGATTCGATTAATGCCGCTCTGCACGAAGCCGCCTTTCTACCGGCCCGTGTCAGTTGATAGTATCATCCACGCAGTCGACAGATAACAATGTTCACATGCTTCATTAATACTACCCTATTTGGGATGATTATAATGTTATCAATTGCTCTCACTTAGGTGTGATTTCTGTATCGATTATTCTCCCAGAATGTGTCCCCTTAAAATGTTGCAAATATTGAAATCCACATGTAAGAGTTAGATATCGGTTGGGCTCAGATGATAATGTATCTATAGATAGAACATAGAGAAAATGTATCCATAGGAAGCACGACTTGTTTCACCACCAATGTAACGCTATCGATGAATGGTATCTTTATCTAATTCCTAATTTTTCACCATTCGTGTGATGCTCATATAGAAAATAAAATAAGTATCTTCTGTAAATAATCAGCAGATTGACCATCTTCCCTTGAAACAAGTCTATCTACGCTCTCATTACCCTGTATCCCAGGCATGCATGGCCAGTGAAATTATTAATGATTTGCTGAAAAATCACAACTTATGTTTGTTCAATCTAATTCAACAGATGAAGCTAAGTACTCATTTGCAGAGTCGACCGGGGAAGTGGTCGTGTCAAGCGAGAAATCCCAACCCGGATTTTTTATTTGTCCGGACGTGATTTCGAACCTGGCACGCTGTAAACATACTTGTAATTATTGCAAATATATACCATATCAAAAATATTTAAATGATGATTGAAACCAAGAAAACAATACAAGTCTCCTGACCGTTAAGACAGCAATGACAAGCAATGCCAAGAAAGCACCTACTGCAACAACGACAAAATAAAACAAAATGCTGCCTGACCGATGCTTTGCTTAAATATTATAAAATTATGGTAATTCGATTTCTTCTACAACAAAA
Organism: Meghimatium bilineatum; assembly: GCA_034231615.1. Classification (NCBI taxonomy): domain Eukaryota; kingdom Metazoa; phylum Mollusca; class Gastropoda; order Stylommatophora; family Philomycidae; genus Meghimatium; species Meghimatium bilineatum. The sequence continues at coordinate 45,150,456 of CM067311.1, forward strand.
GTATTCACATCAGTGTTATTCGCACTACCAAACTTTTGATAATTATAGGAAAGCACACTGCCGATTGATTTATAGAAACCAGCTATGTCTAGCTGTGATTATCATATACATTTTTCGTTTACCACAAACAATGACTTCGTAATGCCATGAACTGTCGTCTTATAGTGCAAATGGCTATCATTTCATTTATTCCCACAGAAAAAAAAATGATATATTGGATTCAATGGCGCAGCGTCAATAGATGACAAAACGCTACGCGTCCCCTCCAATGATTAAACAACTTAAATAGCGCACATGCGCACGCACATTTATAGTCATTCACTATAAACATTACAGAAAGATAATAGCTGGTTTATTCCCTATTTTAAAGTTGTCATCCTTTGAAGCCAAGATCCTTTGTAGTACAAAAACACACACAAAAATAAAAAAAATAATTGACATTGACGTCACCTCATTGCCTGCTAAAGACTTAATGGGAAAACCCGTTAATCTTTAAAATCTACCGAATTGTCTTTAATACAATGGCTTCCGACCAGCCGTATGCTTAGAAATTGTTTGTTTTTTATTAAAATAAATAAATTGCAGTAAAACGGTTTATTGTATGGCAAATGAAAATTAGTAAAATAACTCAAAAATGTTTCATTATAAGTTTTACAAATAGGACAAATTCACGGGTTCAATTTGTGACCACTAGGCCGTTGCCAAGATACTGACAAACATTTTTTTGAATGGAGAACAAATTGGAGAACAGTATGAAATCATCTATGTAGAATTATTGTATTATGAAATGAGAAATTGATGAAAATAAGGCAATAAAAGATCTAATTTAATTTTAAAAGAAAAAAATTAGAAATATATTTATGATGATGGGGCGAAAAAAGGGAAATTCCTTATCTATTACAATAATTTGTAAGTGCGTAAGCATAAGCTATTAGTTCTTGTGTGTAATAAATTGCGTTACACAAATGAAATTCAGATTTGAAGATCTTCTTCCTCTTAAGTTTCTAAAATTAGTATATGAGAGTAAATTTAAAGATTACAACAAAGAATTCCCCCAGCATATGTTGAATAGTTGAATAAAATAACACCGATTTTTTTTATAGAAACCTACTAGAAAATGAACGTCATAATGAATGTGCAGATGAGACAACGCATTTATCTCCTAAATATCTGACATTTCTTTGTGCAAATGCCCTTAGACTCAATCTATCAAGAAGTAATAAAGTTACTCCTGTTAGTGCTGATTATACCTACCACTACATTGAGCAGTGAAAGAGGTATGTGTACTATGAAGAGAACAAAATATATCTTAGAAATCCCACGAACGGCTATCGTCTGTCATGTTTAAATTCCTTGGCGATTGAAAAGAAACTATTAAGTGCCATTTAATCAGAATGAACATTTTCTGAGTTGGTACTGACAGGGCCGTAGATATGTTTACCGCAAGGAGGGGATTTTATCTAAACAAATAGGTATCCTTATCCTGTGTAAATCCCACTGTTTGACTGGAATTTTGAAAACGCTTCAGTGAAAAATCGCAAATAGAGGGATTTTTATCGACGTTATCGTTAAGTTCCTAATGATAAAGGTCATGCTAGATATGCTAAGGGAAAGGGGAGGGGGAGTTTTAATATATATATATATATATATATATATATTATATATATATATATATATATATATAAACTCACATGGACTTGCTTGTGGTTTTGCTAGCCGTTCGTTTATATTTTACTGACAATACCATCTGGTGTATTGGTGACTAAAATGATTTCAACAATAATAAATTAACAATGTCCCTTAAAAATGCTTTATATAATACACACAAAGAATAATTACGTCGTACTGATTTATTATAAGAATAACGGAAAGACACAAATACGAAATGCATTAACACAATAGAATAGAAATATAAAGAAACACGATTAACAATACACATGAACAAATGGAGGATATAACAGTTAGGAGAGACAAGGAAAACCTACGTGAAGTTATGCATCCTTGATGATGTTTTGTAGGGATGTATCAAATCAGGAACTATTAGCCACGACACGGTCAGTTATTCATGACCAGGATACGGCCAAGAAAATACATCACAGTTGTTCAAGCATGTTCGGTGAAATGCTTGCACAGGAACACTGAAAGATTGGACGAGAAGGACGACTCTCGACTTTAAAGCCAAGTTATCGCCTCACTCATTTCATTCAGAAAATATTCTACGGTTCCCTGACGACCACTGAAATGTGAATGTACCGATTTCATGACAATAGTGTTTTTGATTTCTAAAGGATTATACTAAAACGACGAATAATATTTTAGTTGTTGCGCGTCGTTAACAAATAAGCTGTCCATGTTGTTTTATCATCGGTGATACGATTGTGTCGTGAGCTTGAAATCGCTTGATTATGTTACATATCTGTGATTACGCATGTTATAGCATATCTTATGGTAAACATTTCCATTGTCAGTAGTATTGACAGTAGTATTGTCAGTAGTATTGTCAGTAGTATTGTCAGTAGTATTGGCAGTAGTATTGACAGTAGTATTGTCAGTAGTATTGGCAGTAGTATTGGCAGTAGTATTGGCAGTAGTATTGGCAGTAGTATTGACAGTAGTATTGGCAGTAGTATTGGCAGTAGTATTGGCAGTAGTATTGGCAGTAGTATTGACAGTAGTATTGGCAGTAGTATTGGCAGTAGTTTTGGCAGTAGTATTGGCAGTAGTATTGACAGTAGTATTGGCAGTAGTATTGACAGTAGTATTGTCAGTAGTATTGTCAGTAGTATTGTCAGTATTATTGACAGTAGTATTGTCAGTAGTATTGGCATTAGTATTGGTAGTAGTATTGGCAGTAGTATTGACAGTAGTATTGACAGTAGTATTGTCAGTAGTATTGACAGTAGTATTGTCAGTAGTATTGACAGTAGTATTGGCAGTAGTATTGGCAGTAGCATTTGCAGTAGTATTGACAGTAGTATTGTCAGTAGTATTGACAGTATTATTGGCAGTAGTATTGACAGTAGTATTGACAGTAGTATTGTCAGTAGTATTGACAGTAGTATTGACAGTAGTATTGTCAGTAGTATTGACAGTAGTATTGTCAGATTGGTATATGATGATTGGTATATCATACGATTTGAATGATTTACATGTGAAATTGCATTATTTTTCTCTCTGAAGCACAACGGAGACAATGTTTACGGTTGCATTTGGTGCGTGTGCCAGTTCTGCGGGTTTTACCTCCCACTAGGGCTAGTTGTAGACTAAAAAGGCGGGACAATTGTATTTCTGCGGGTTGTCGTGCCCCTTGTTATTGTGCTATTAAAACGTAAACATGTACAGAATTGCGAAGGAACAACGCCTAGAACTATTTAAATAATTACCTGTCCGTTTGAGCTCGACGGAATACGTTTTTGTTGTTAAAGTTGGTAGTAAGGGAATGTTTTATTTCATGTTTATTTATGAGAACGTCTGTGATTAGGAGTAAAAACGGTCATAAATTAATTTTATCCGGAGTTTTTGATGCAGAACTGCACAATTCAGCTGTGCGAATAGTAGTTACCTCGCAAAATGGCGCAGATGAAATTGTCCATTCTTGTTTGATAATGAGCCGTGCTTCATATCTGGAAAAGA